>LPNX010193297.1:51564-81624 GCA_001517045.1 Pseudotsuga menziesii | reverse complement strand
TACACACACACACACACACACACACAAACACATGATGACGAATTTTAGCAAAAAAAAGTTGCTCAACGATTTTTTTTCCGAATTTCATTCATGTCGGATTCGAACACGAACTTGAACCAGGTGACTTAGATCTCAGTTGATCCGGCTAGGTTGTGAATTTTTTTAGATAATATGATAGATATGGTTAAATAAATAGATTGAAACAACGAATAAATTATTCTGAGTTGATTTGCAAGAGGTATAATAATCATACTTTGAATCTGATGTCTCCCCTCATATAGTAAATAATGAGAGCAGAGTCCCCAATCACTTGAATCTTTCCAAACCTTTCTCTCTAGCCAATTTTAGGAGACATTCTAGTTGATTTGCAAGAGGCATGATAATCATACTTTGAATATGATGTCTCCCCTCATATAGTTAATAATGAGAGCAGAGTCCCCAATCACTTGAATCTTTCCAAACCTTTCTCTCTAGCCAATTTTAGGAGACATTCTAGCACCATCACCTTAGCTGTGTCATTTGAACCTGAACCCAAACTTGCATTTAGTTTAGTGAAATGGGAATTTGAGAAGAACAATACTCCTCCAATACTACAAAAAGCACATGGGCCTTGATTATCCCCATCAAAGTAACCATAAGGAGTATATTTGTCTATCAGTAGGTCCCCAACTGGTCTTCGGACTCTTTCCTTTATATACAATTTGAAAGTTTGAAAAATTTCTAGAAATATGAGAAAATACTTTAGAGGATGGATTTTGTTTATCATTAAATAAACTATCATTTCTTGCTAGAGACACATGTATAAGGGTTATGCATGGTAATGCTTTGAAAACCTTTAGTTCTTTCTTCATATACCAAGTTCTTAAGACCTGTTGAGGCCGCCTGGAAAATTGAAGGTAACAATAGTTAGGGATTCTCCCCAGTAAACATTCCCAACTAGCCCGTTACTGTTTGGTATGGAGAATCCGTCCAGTTTACGATCCGGCTACCGTAGGTCAAGTAACAAAATTAAAGGTTTTACTGGTTACGACCCAGTCCACTGTGTGTAATTTTTAGTTTTTATGTTTATGTATGATGTGCAAGTGCCTATCTAAAAATGCAGATTGATAGAGAATACGAGGAGCAGTCACAATGTGATGCGCAGGTTCTTTCCTCTTGTCTTAACTCTCTCGCATCTAAATCACACACAACAAGAAACTAAAACTAACTATCTAAACTATCCCTAGGGAGAAAGATTATCATTTATCAATGAGTAATGTGTTTCTGTGCATGCATTAAGAAAAATCACAAATAGCTGTTACTCATTTCAAAACACATGAACATTAATAGATATATGAACAACAAGATAGCTCATTGTTTATGAAAAGCCTTCATTACTCACAGTGGAAATTTCATAGAATAAACTAGAGTGCATTCATAATAAGGACATAGGTTCAAAGAGTTAGAACGATCTCACAGTTAATGGACGCAAGCTGAAAATGAAATAGTTCACATTCAACAGATCCATAGCACAGCATTTGAAAAATCCCACCAAGATTTCTCCAACAGGAAACTTGTAATTCTTTATTGCAAAAGGAAATAGTTCTTCTTACAACATAATCTCACAAATCTATCTGGGAAAAAGTCCGTTATTACATCTAACTCTCCTATATTTATACAAAACAGCAAAACCTTTGGGCTGCCCCTTGTGACCTTTGGGCTCCCCCCCAACCATTTAATCTCATACTTTTGTCTTTTAGTGACTGTTGTACAATACGTTACATTAAATTAAAATTTAATAGTACTTTTATAAAGAGAGACCAGCTTGGTTGCTGATGAACTTTTCTCAAGCCTGAGCCTCTGCTGCTATCGAGCTGTTGAGATCTCAAACCCTTACTTTCTTCTTCTCTTTCTTCATCTCTGCTTCTTCATTTTCTTTTTCTTTCTTCTTTACTGCCTCCTTTCTTCTGCTTTGTCTTTTAGACATATCTTCTCTACAACAGCAATCACCTTATCATGAATAACCAAAAAACTGTATCAGACCATCTACCTTCTCCGTATGCATTCCGTAAAATAAACTATATACAGTGTTAATGCATGAAAAGGAAAAATGACAAAACAAAACAAAAAAATCCTGCGAGTTTGTGTCTTGAAATCCACTAAATCCATTGTCCAAACTAAAATCACAAGCTCAATAAAAAGAATGTTTACCTCAATCCAGGCCACATCTGGACTAACTCGAAATCATGAAAGCGTGAATCATAAAAATGTAACCGCCAAATATGAACCCTAAATTGTGCTCTTCATCTCAGAGAAACTTAGACTCGACCAAAACCCACGGAAAAAGCTCGCCAACATCAAATAGAGTAAAAGCACACAAAAAGGTGGGAAAGACCTTCTCGGTGAGCAGAACTACTAAGCATCGGGCGGAAACAAAACTCTCATCTGTGAATGGAACAACTATATGTCAGATGATTAGTGCACTAAGCCGCCGCAACAGCGGAAACCATATAGACTAAGTGTTATCAACCCAAATGGTACTTCTCCGTCCGAGTGTCGATACTGCATTTGTTGGCACACAAAAGGACACTTATGGATTGAAGGTCGCCTAAAACACTATAGATGGGAATGACATGAGATGCATTCACTATCCACCCAGCTTGCCCTTTTACCTTTTTATATGTTGATTGTTGTACGCGACTCTTTCCACAGCAACTCACGTATGTATGCGACTATCTCCACATCATATCACGTACTGTACGTGAGTATTGTCATTGCAACCCGCGTACAGATTTGTACGTGGGTTTCCCTTAAAGCAACTCACGTGTCATATGCGGGTTGCCAGTATCAATACTCATGTACGCCTCCATTCGACATTAAAAACAATAGAACGCGATTAATGGAGATTTGTTAAGCCTTAATCATTAACTATCTTAACTGTCTCAACCTTCGAAACTTCTCTATTTCCCTAAGTATAAATAGAGGCCTTGGGGAGGGCATTAATCAATCATACTTGGAGAGCAAAGTTATGCTGGTGGTATATCTTCAGAAGTATTTGGAGCAGCAGAACTCAAAATCCTTTGGTTGCAGAGGAGTCCTTGTTTCAGACGTTGGGTTGTACACCTATTTCATTCACTATTGTTCATAAAGAGAATCCTTCTTCCAACTTTGTGTTGACTCTCTTTCATGTATCGTGGTTTGATGAATATTTATGATTAAGCACTCTATATATTGTTTGTCTAACTTGTTATACATACATGTATAATATTGCATTTGGAGGATTTGCTCTTTGTAGGTGAAGGAGGTGCATCCCTAAAAGCTTTGGAGAGGAGCAGAGCGGGAGAAGACAAAGCTTGGATCAACCGTCGTTAATCGGGTGAGTCCATCATATCTTCCTATTTCCTTTATGTACTTTAAAGCCGATTGTCTACAAGTTTTAAGAGTACGTTGGTAACCCCAGACCCTTAGTTATAAGGGTGTTTATTCCTGAACAACAGAACTAGCGACTCCCCTGGGGAGCCCAGACTACTATGGGTTATTTCTGTTTACCGTTGCCCAATCTTTGCCTTGAGTTTGTGTGTGGTATCCTATCTTGGTTCATGCTTAGGATAGTGTTTGAAGATCTTGAGAAATTTTCTTTTTATTAGAAAATTTTGTACCTGTACGTGGGTTGCTCTTGCATATAGTCACGTACAAAGGCCTGCATACGCGGGTTGCTCTCCAGGACAGTCGCGTACAGTACGCGGGTTGCCCTTATACACGGTCACGTACAAGCCTTAGCATTTGAATTTTTGGGTTAGGGTTTGCTTGTCCCTGTCCCTTTATAAAATTTGTTTGCTGGTTGGTCTTCCTTACAAGCATTATACTGTCAGTTTGATGACCTTGTTGGCCACACCTTGTGCTTTCTTGTAAAGCCCTTGAGTTCCTTTTGTTTGGAGTGTCTCCTGTTTGAAATTTGAAGTGGATTTACCTATTTTGGGTTATAGGTTTAAGTGTTTATTGTTCGAATCAGTGATCAAGGTTCTGGACACTATTTTTCCCATTCTATCTTTGGATAGTGATTGGTTTGCCACTTACCTTTGTGTGATCTCAATGATTTCTTGTCATTGTGCCCGCCCAATATAGGGTTCCAAGTCTTCCCTTTTTGGTTGATATTTGGTCTTATTAATCTGTTTTACTTCGCTTTGCTTGCTTTATACAGTTGATTGAATTCAAGCATACTCAAGTTTTGTGCATTTAGGTGCATAGTAGTCTTTGAGCATTTTAAAAAGTGAAAAGAAAACATTTTGAAGCTTTTGCATGTGATTTTTCATATAGTAGTTTTACTTTCAGTTTTTAAAATATAATCTCAAAAAACTACAAAAATATAGTCTTGGTTTTCTCTTTATCATTGCATTTTCATCAATTTATATTTTAAAAAAAAAAGTTTTAGTAGTGATAATTTGCTTTGAAAACATACACCTTTGCTTTTACATTTCTTATCAAGTCAAAAACATCATAGTCCTTCACTCCACTTCCTTCTGAGTAAAGAAATAGCCCTTAAAATGAACGCAATAATTAAAATTTACTAGTAATTTTTATTTTTTAGCGCCATTCACCTACTAGCTTAGGCTAGACTTGTGGGCTAGGAAGTGTAAACTTCCCATAAGTTTTAAAATTCAGACATAGTGGACCATTAGATAGGTAAATCCTTATCTTTATCGATTATATCTGGGAAGCTCCTCTCAAATGGGAGTCAAGCATGAGGCCATGTGGAGGCATTGGACTGAGGAGATAACCCTCTGATTCCTTGTCGAAATGTAAATCAAGACTTTTATGCATCTGGGGATTCTGTCCTAGACAGAGTTTCGGGATCAACTACCCTGCCCATGCATACGAGTCAGGCTTGCGACTGTCCACCCAGACTGTTGGTATAGCTAAGGTAGCCTTTAGTTTCTTGACTTTTAGGGTTCATACCTAGGTAAACCGGAAGGTTATTTCTTCGAGTTCTCCTGATGATGATCCCAGAGTAGGGGTCGAAACGTCGAGACCTTCAAACTCTCCAACGCAGCTTCCTTCGTTATAATTATCCGACTGCGTAATGACCACCTTTAAACAGGTTATTTCTGGTTCACCTTGGACGGGCTTGGAAGGTAACCCTTGTTGAAAGTGTAGGAGGGATGTGGGTGATTCCTCCGCTTATGCCTAAGAACCTCTTCAAGGACGCCAAGTAACTGTTCTTTAGCTTTCTTCGAGAAAGCATATCTTTTACCCTTGCTGACTGTTGAGACTGTAGGAATTTTTGTAGTGATTGCTCTGTGGTTTGTCTGTGTTTAGCCGATCTTAGGGTTTGAATTGTCAAATTTACAATCATGGAGGACCAACCTATTAGAAGGTCACGAAGATTGCAAAAATTTCCTCCTCTCATCACATTGGAACCTCCACCTCCACCTCAAAGGCAGAGATTGGACACAGATGGTTCATTTGAACCAATAGGAGTAAGTGAAGTTCCAGGTGAACCAACACTTAGAGCTAACCATTTTGATTTTAATACAGTTGAGATAGAATACTTGCAGGATGACAAGTTTTCAAGGAATTTTAATACACCCTTGACTGACTTAAACGATCCTGTGATTGTCCAGGTTAGGCCTTTTGATTCACCTGTTTTAGGTGTCCCTATGGGCAGAATAATGTCTACTACGGGAGAAAGTTATTTTGCTTTCACCTCAGCCTTTCCGGCTAAAGGGGTACTACCTCCCCTGGTAAGTGCCCCTAGATCTATCATACCTACTATGCCATTAACTCCAGCGAGCCAGGTGGTCCAACCGCCGGTTCCCACAAGCCTAGCAGGTGATTCTGGTGACATGGTTACAGGGATCCCTAGTATACCTATTGTTCCTTCCTCCTTTGCACACACTGCCCAGAGCGGTCCGGTAGGCTCCTCGGCTTTCGTCTAAGGATTTCCTTGGAATGGGGGGCATATTCCCCCATCCACTCCATACGTAGTCCCATCGCCTTCTTATGTAGGAATGCAGTTTGGAAACCCTACCTCTTACGGGGAAGGTTTCCAAACTTTGGTCTCAGCCCCGTTCACGAGCTCTCCCTTTTCGTTGTTCAGCGGAGGGATACCTGCTCCCTTTTTTCAAACCCCAGTTTCGACTGGGATGGCCTGAACCTCGTATACTGCACCTCCTACTCATAATCCCGTGGCCTACGGATGGAATCCGTATCAAATTAATCCATCCACTTCGCAACCGGTGGCAGGGGGAAACCCCACCTTTACATATGGGTATTCGGGGGCAAGTCACTCTGATCCCCAGACTGGCACTTTTAGTGCTCTAGTGCGACCCAAGCTTCCTTTCCTGGCAACATTAAACGTGCCAGATTTGTCAAAATTGATGAACGACCCGGTGAGGCATGACCCCTCGTGGCCACCTGTCCCCACCAAATTTCCATCGGACATCCCTAAATTCGAGGGCAAAGTTGGTGAACATCCTAGGGATCATGCCACCACTTTTCATTTATGGTGTTCTTCTAATTCATTGAATGAAGATTCAGTTAGGTTGAGGTTGTTCCAAAGAACCTTAACGAATACTGCAGCAAAATGGTACATTGATTTGCCTTTTGCTGCGTTCAGTAGTTTTTGGGACTTGGCTAGTGCATTCCTTAGCCACTTTCAGCTTTTGGTCCGATACAATTTCGGAATGGACTTATTATCTACCTTTAGGCAGAACAAGGCTACTCACATCTCGGATCATATCCAAGAGTGGAGAAGGTAGAAGAGCCTTATAAAAGCCACTATTCCTCCTAAGTTCTTATTAGAGTGGTTCCTTAAATCCTTGTTGCCTTACATATCTAAGGACGTATCCACTTCAGGAGTGACGAATGAAGAAGAAGCCATTCTCAGGGCCCAGCAATTGGATTTGATTTATTCATAATCTGGGATCTTGTATGAGATTATCCCTGAGGCACCGAGGCCTACCCATGATACAGAGAAAGCTAAGCCTGGACCCCATGTCGATGGTGTGGTTGGGTCTGTAAACTCTCCCATTGTAGAGTCTTTGGCCAAACAACTTCATCAGTTGTCTGTCAAGCATTCTACGGTGGAGGCAACAAAGGCTGCCCCTTCCCCCTAAAGTGCAAATTTTTTTGCACAAACCTCTCAGAAGGGCAATCAGCAGCCCGATGGGAAGAAGAAGAGAGGAAAGAAAGGGGAGGGAAATCAAAACAAGCAGAAACCCACAAACAATGCTGATGGGGGAAAGAAAGAAAAGAAAAAGGTAAAGTTCCCGTGTAAGTTGTGCCACGAGGATCACCTCACTCACCTTTGTCCCCTTATGGAACAAGCCCAGAAGCTGCTAAAATCTCAACAACCAGCTGTCCTGAAGGATCCTTTTCCCCAAGGGCAGAGCTATGCTTCAGCTTCTAATGTAGTAGGGGGCACTTCAGGTGCCCCTGACCCTAACTATATCAACATTGTTCGATCTCCGACTTTGCTACAGACTAGGAATAAAAACTATGAAAAAGGCACTTTTGAGAAGGGTAAGTCTATAGGTGAAACTTCTAACCCTCTCACGATCGAGAAGCCTGCTGAAACTATGCCTAAGATACTGAAAGGTGTCTTTAAGAAGACCTTGCATAACCCTAATGCTAGGGTTGGTTCAAACTACTCCGTGGTTGAAGACTTATCCCAAACCCCTTGTGCAATGTCAGCTTTAGAGGCGTTACAGAGCTATCCCACCCATCGAGATGCCCTGTTAGCAGCCTTAGGCAGCATGGACTCATCGAGTCTCATGGTGAAATTTCACTTATCTGATGTTAAAATTCACCTACCTTACCATGTAGCCTTATCAATAGATGTCATCCATGGTGGAAAGACCATTGGAAGGGCAATTGTTGATGAGGGTGCTTCTACATGCATTATGTCCTTGTCATGTTGGAAAGCTCTCGGATCCCCAGAGCTGGTCCCGTCAAACACTCTGCTTACTGCTTTCGACGGAAGGTCATTCCATCCGCATGGTATCCTACCGGCTTTTGAAATTAAGCTGGTAGGGAAAGCAGTGTCTGTTGAGGTGTAAGTGATTGATGCACCTTTGGACTATAATTTGCTTTTGGGAAGAAGATGGACTTATGCCATGTCGCTATTGCGTCAGCCATCTTTCGGGTGGTATTTTTTCCACACGAAGGAAAGTTGGTTACTGTTGACCAACTCGATTTTACTCGAAAAGGCCGCATGGAGTCTAATGAGTCCACTGTGCCATTGGTTGATCAGGTCAAACCTGCTGCACAGAGCTTGGGGGCTGGAATGTATGCATCACTGATGGGCACATTTGATCTTTCAACCCCGATTAACTATATTGGTTCTACTAGTGTGGGGAAGTCCATAGCCACGGTTGTTGATAGGACTGATCCTTGGGTTCTCCCTTCCCCCCATGAACCGGAAGTGCCCTTATCGACAATGGAAGTGGCTTACCAAGCTATCACTCAAACCATTGTTGATCGCATTCCAGACCCTCTCACAATCTCAGAGGACCTGGAAGAAGTCTATTTTCCTGCTTGGGCAGAAAACTCTTTGCACTGTACAAACTGTTTATATATGGTTTTACCTTCTGATGAAGCCATTCTGGAAGCCATGTGTGGACGTGGTAAGATCTGTGAAGATCTTCACCAACGATCCTATTTTCTTCCAGAGCCAAGCATGATAGAAAATCAAGAGTTTCATATGAGACTGTCAGATGATGTTGATACACCCATCAATCCCTTACCGAGGGAAGGAATGTTTGTCGAGGGGAATATGGCAAATATTTCCGCCACTATCCCTATCAACATCTCTGTAAATCCCGATGTCATGGAAAATATACGTATAGGTGCAAACTGCTCTCCTGAAGAGATTGCAATCTATACAGCCTTGTTCAAGGAATTTCACGACGTCTTTGCCTGGTCATATGAGGAGATGCCAGGCATTGATCCATCGATAGTTGAACATGAGGTCCGAACATACCTTGACACTAAACTTGTTCGACAAAAGTTAAGACCTGTTAACCCGCGTAAAGCAGTGGCTGTGAAGGCTGAAGTTGAAAAGCTGTTGAAAGCTGGTTTCATTTATCCCATAGCTCTGATAGAATGGGTATCCAACTCTGTTCCTATTGATAAGAAGTAAGGGACCATACACGTCTGTACTAACTTCAGAGATTTGAATAAAGCCTGTCCTAAGGACAACTATCCCACGCCAATTATAGACCAAATTATAGATGCTTGCACGGGAAGTGAAGTGTTCTCGTTTATGGATGGTTTCTCCGGATATAATCAAATTCAAATAAAACCGAAATACCAACATAAAACTGCTTTCATTTGTCCTTGGGGTACCTTCGCGTACAAAAAAGTGCCCTTCGGATTGAAAAATGCTGGGGCAACCTTTCAACGGGCAATGAACTTTGCCTTCCATGATATAAAAGCCATTGTAGAACCTTACCTTGATGATCTGCCTGCACATTCTCGTAAGAGGATTGACCATCTAGATCACTTACGATTGATATTTGAGTGATGCAGATACTATAAGATCCGTTTGAATCCCCATAAGTGAGTGTTCCGTGTCGAGTCAAGGAGACTGCTCGGATTCATTGTCTCTAATAGAGGCTTCTAGGTGGATCCATTAAAAGTAGAGGCCATTGTAAATCTACCTCCTGTTCTATCAGGCAACTTCAAAACCTGCAGGGAAAGTCTAATTTTCTTCAGCGTTTCATTGTTAAATATGCCAATATTACCAAGGGTTTCATGCGCCTATTAAAACATGACACCCCATTTGTATGGGATGAAACTGCACAACTCACTTTCGAGGCATTAAAAAAAGCTTTGTTGTCGGCACCTTTACTGCGTCCGCCAGATTACTCTAGGGGTTTTATATTGTATCTCGCAGCATCCGAGTCGACTATTGGGGTAGTCTTGGTCCAGGAAAACGATAAGCTCGAGGAGCATGTCATTTACTATCTTAGTCGTGCTTTAGCTGGGCCTGAACTTAGGTACTCCCACATCAAGAAATTGGCCTTAGCAGCTGTCTATGCTGTTCAGAGGTTACGTCACTACATTTTGCTGGGGACTACAACAGTAGTGGCGGATGTGAATCCTTTTCAGTATGTTTTGTCCTGACGGATTGTTGGGGGCAAATTCAACAAATGGATAGTCATTATCCAAGAGTTTGACTTGGATTTCCAGTCCGCTAAGTCTAAAAAGTCCTTAGTTTTGGTTGAGCTTATAGCAGAATATCCAACGGAAGAAGATGTAGTCGTTGAGGATGACTCATTCCCAGATGAGCATATCTTCTTGATAGCCACCTCTGACCCCTGATATGGAGATATACTTATCTATCTCCAGACTTTGAAGTATCTTGCAGCTTTCTCGCAGGAAGAACGACGTAAATTATGCCTTCATGATAAGAACTACCTCATCATAGGAGATACTTTATATCAAAGAGGGGTAGATTCAATTTTGCGTCGATGTATTACCCATGAGGAAGGGGAGATTGTCCTGAATGATTCCCATAGTGGAGTGTGTGGGGGTCATTTATCTGGGTTAGCAACGACCCAAAAGATACTATGTGTCGGTTATTTCTGGCCCACAATTTTCAAAGATTGTGTGGAAGCGGTGAAGCACTGTCATCCCTATCAGCTTTACACCAGAAAAATGCGGTCACATCCTGCTCCGTTGTTTCCCGTTGTCTCGGTAGGCCCCTTCATGAAGTGGGGGATTGATTACGCGACATGCTACCTAGCCTCGTCGGGCACAAATATATCATTGTCGTTGTGAAATTTTTTATGAAATGGGCAGAGGCAATGCCCACCTTTAAAGCCGAAAGGGAAACAACAACCTTCTTCGTATTCAATCAGATTATAGCACGGTTTGGTATACCCAGGGTGATTGTCACTGACCATGGAAATCATTTTCAAAATAGTATGATGACGGAACTGACCACTATGCTTGGATTCAGACAAGAACATTCATCTTCATACTATCCCCAAGCAAATGGTCAGGTTGAGGCTGTTAACAAGACTTTGAAGACTATCCTCAAACGTACAATTGATGCAGCCCATTCTAACTGGCATATTATGCTATGCCCTACTCTTTGGGCATACTGAACTAATGTAAAAACTGCTACGGGTTTCTCCCCCTTCCAACTTGTTCATGGAGTGGAAGCTGTTACCCCGGTTGAATGTGAAATCCCATCTTTGAAAATAGCTATTCATGTGTTACCCGATACGACAGAGCTTGAAGAACGTCTAGTACATTTAGAACACCTTGATGAATAGTGTAGAGATGCGCTGACAGCTAATCGAGCTCACAAGAATAGGGTCAAAAGCTAATATTATAAGTCGGTTAAACCTTGGATTTTCTCTGAGGGGGAACTTGTTTTGCTTTGGGACCAAGAGAAAGAAACCTTAGGGGCAGGAAAGTTCAAGGCCATATGGTTAGGACCTTATGTCGTGTCGAAAGTCTTAAAGAAGGGTGCATATGAGTTAATTGATTTTGATGGGAATAAGCTGCCTGAGCCTAGAAATGGGCTCTACCTGAAGAAGTACTATGCTTAGGCTTAGATCTTTTTCTTGTATTTTCTTGTATGTATTTTTATGTACACTAGTTTGTTGGTTTGTGTTTTTTATACCATCTGCTGGTTGTTTCAGATGACTTCCAAGAGGTATGTAGGTTTCGCTGATAGCACCAGTCGCCACACTTGTAATCTTGCTTCAACAGCATGGGTCATTTATTCTCCCTCGGGACAGTTAGTTTCCTCAGGAGGCGCTTGCTTAGGTCATGCTTCTAATAATGTTGCTGAGTATAGGGCTGTAATTGAGCTTCTATGGGATGCTTTGTCACGTGGTATCACCCAGTTGGAAGTCCGACTGGATTCTCAACTGGTGGTTTCCCAGCTCAATCGAGCTTATCAGGTGCAGAACCCTATTCTATTGTGTCAGTTCATGCAAGTTAGGTTATTGGAAAGAAATTTTGAGTTCATTACATTCAATCACATTCCAATAAATCAGAATTCGTTAACTGATGCATACACTAATTACATTTTGGATTGGCATCTAACACATATTTCATAAAATATACAACATACACATAAAAAACATTTGTAAATAAACCGACACAATACATACATACATACATACATATATATATATATATATATATGTGTGTGTGTGTGTGTGTGTGTGTGTGTGTGTGTGTGTGAATATCTGTCTATAGATAGGTCGAGTCTCTGATCCTCAGATCCAATCATAACTGTATAATATACAAAAAATATACAAAAATATGGATCATAGTCCATCAAAATGCCCTAGTTCTATGCTGGACCACCCTGGTCAGATGGACCACCCTAGTCCCCTCGGTCTCCTTGTACTCTGGCTTCCTTAGCCTCCTCGGCTTCAGCAGCCTCAACAACATCTATATACACTAAAACAGCTCTGGCTACCCGCCTCAAAAGGCGTATCCAGACGGGTGGTACTCCCACCACATACTCCTGCATGATGGCTGGGATGTGCTCAATCCTCAAAGTCGGTACTCTCTGGGTAAGCCTGGCCAGCTTCCCCTCTAGAACCCTAATAAGCCCTTGGTCTTCACCTAAGACAAGACGAACAAACATACGTGGGTGCCCTTTAGGGCGGACCGGTCCAATATTTTCATTTTGACATGTTTATAGGGTTAGAACTGTTATACATATGTATATATCCCTATATTTTAAAATTCATAAAAATTTTAAAACTTGAAAATTAAAAATTACCTAGCTCTTCCCATGCTCCTCCTAGAGGGAGGACAAGGTCTGGATCACCTCGAAAATCCATCCCAGCATATGGAAACTGCTCCAGTGATGGTAACTGTCGCTCCCACCAAAATTAGAAGTCATCATCGTATACACTCTGCACTGAGCCACCTCCTCCCTGGCGGAGGAAGATATCTCCCCACCTGCTCAGCCTAGGCTGACGAGGATATTGGACCGGTAGGGGTATTGCAGGGCTCAATCCCGACACTCTCTCTTGAAGAAGGCAACTAGTATGCTTGAATACCCAAAGTTCTTCCTCCTTCCTCTCTTGCAGTCAAAGAGTTGCTTTCTCAAAATCGGGACAACTCCCAAACACCAATCATATAAATCCCCCTGCATGCATTCCACTACCAACCTCATTTGGTTCCATGTAGTGAGATGAAGAGAAGATGATCCCGCAACCCTCACTATGGTACTTGTCAGTACCTGTAAAGGAAGATCACGTATATGTGTAATAGGGATGCAACTCCCTCTCTTTTGGGTACCTGGTGCGCAGTATATATCAATGTAGTTTTGGACACTTAGAGGATCACCGCCTCTGTCGGTGCCCTCTAAGTTGACTGGAGCTCCCCGTCATGATAGACCGGGGATGAAGTAAATATCCTCTGAAGTAATCTCCAAGGATTCACCTTGAAGGTCAAACATGCCCAAATCATGGTCCCAGTAGTTTATCATGAACTTTAGCAGGCGGACATTGGCCTGCATAGGTGATGTGGAAAAGAATTTCAACAACCCACTTGAACATAAAACATTCACAGTGGGGGCATCCTGGAGTGCTTCTTGATCCATATCCTCATGCTCACGCTCCCTCCATTCAAGCACAACCTTCACACCTAGTAAACAATCATTGTGAACCTTTAGTTCCATATAAAAATTCAAAATTTTGACTCTATATATCTTTTTTCCCCTTCACGCAGCTTACACGACTGTCTAGTTAGACATGTCGCGTACTGTACGCGATTGTTCTTTAGGGAAACTCGCGTACATAACATGTGTACACGAGTTTCAATATCGCGAACTCGTGTACACAACGTGCCTTGCTTTAGGGCGCTCAAAAATATAAAATTTAGACTCAATTTTGAAGTTTGCTAGGATCAAATTGAAGAGCTCGGGGTCTAGTCTTACCTGACACTTACAGAATTGGATTTCGTCCACTGGATTGTCCACACCGATCGAATGAAGGTAGAGGTAAAAACTTGCTTCTTATGGCTAAAATTCAAAATGGTGAGTTTTATTTAGTTTTTTGAACTATTTATCGAAATTATATTTCTTAAGTGGGTTTTTGGCCTATAGTTCGAATTTTATCAAACTAATCCCATCTCTTTTTTCCTTGTAACAGGTTTTTCATCATTCTAAAATGTTTTTTTCTCATATAGGATGGTTTTATATCATTCCACATGCATTTTGCATCTATACTGATTCCATCTGAAACTTAGTAATCAACATTTTAACCACGGACTATGGTATTCTTAACCATTATCTCCTTGTCTTTACCATCGTTCTTCCGTGGATAGGGCCTTCCTCTCATGGGTATCCTCATTTAGAACCTATGCTATCTTTCGATACTCATGTTGCAAGATGTATTAGGTATAGGGGAATCCTTTTAGCAAATTTTCATGCGAAATAGAGCCTCATTATGGTCTCTTTTTACAAGCTATCCCTTTATAGTACTTCGCACCTTTATGGAGTTTCTTTAGGCCCAGGTCTGACTCCTTCAAAATAGACTTGACTGCCAAGTTAACTTGTCTGTTCAAGCTCGTTAAGAATATGTGAACAGGCATCCGCATTGGTGGTAGGTTATCTCTTTCTCGGACCATGCGGAATAGCACGAGAAAGGATCACTCTCTTTTCTACGGAATTGAGAAGAGTATTCTCAGGAATAGGTTTATCACTTTTCTGGACCTGAGGGACTAAATTAACAGAAAAGGAACTCCCGGTATGAGCTTAGTTTTCTCTTTTTCGTGCTCTGGACCCAAACATGAAAAATATTCCGAGTATACTTTATGTATTTGTCATGCTCGTTAAACACTAAAGAACAAAGCATCAATTTTATTGTTGTAAGCCCCATTTCTCATACTCAAATGGATCTTTCCAAGTGATCTTGCTTTCCTTCACACTTGTAAAACTCAAGCCACATGCTTTTCTTGAAGGAGCGTTGGGTAGGTGGTAATTTAACCTTTTTCGAACCTTCCTAACTAAGTACGAAAAAGGTTCACCTTTTCTTCTATGGAAGTTAAGAGAGTTCTTATGTTGTATGTTTTATACTTTTCCGGCCTCAGGAGACTAAATTGGATGAAAAAGGACCCCTCTGGAGTCTTCTTTGGAGTTTTCAGACTCTCTAAATGTGAAAACACCAACTGAGCATGTACTAGTTCGGGCTCATTAAATCCACGAATCAGTGACACTATCAAGCATTATTTCCTCTTCTCTTTCCGAGTTGACTTTCCTGGACTCGTTAAAATTTAACAGGAAAGGTAAGGAAGAAGTTTTCTCTTGGTTTTCAGTTAGTGGCAGTATGTTATCCTTGAACATAGCACTCCCTGTTTTTTCCGATACCCATGTCTTAGTGTTCACTTTCAGTTCAACTATTACTTTGAGTTTATTACTCCTCCTCTTGTCAGTTCAACCTGGGGAATCTGATCATGTCTCCTACATGACAGATAAGTCTAGTTGTTCTATCTATAAAGTTAAAAGATCCCTTTGTCCATCTCTGTGTTGTGCTCATTGTTCAAGGAATTAACTCAATGTCTGATCTATATCATGATCCCATCATTGTCATCTTTGTTATCACTTGTGTCTCCCTTCCTTTACCCAGTTCCTAGTCACTCTTGTGATCCGTTGGAGGATCTATTTCCTTCCTTATCATAGTATGGTTCTGCATCAGTACTTCCTGACGATGAAGACCTAGAGTTTTGACAATCGTACCTCAGGATTCACTTTCATCATTGGTGAATTCCTTTGCTTCAGTTGTCAATTATCACCTATTGATTGACAATCTATTGAATCCACTCCATGTTCGACTTCAACATACATCTATTCGCATGGCTTGGATTGTACTAGTTCTTTGGGATTGCTTATGAAGACTTTAGTTTCTGGTTTATGGACTAAGTTGCGCGAGATTATGTTCTACCTATGTACACAACTTCCAGATCTTTGAAGACTCATCATTATTGTATATTGTGGCTTCGATCCACCTTTGTAATATACGTGGTCTTGTACCCGTACTATATGTTGTAATCAAACATTTGTAAAGAAGCTAGTGTTCCAGTATATTGAACATAGCATCCTCAAATATGAATTTGTATATGACATTATTATGTATTTGTTTTAGGTATCTGCTCCATTGGATTTTTGAGTTCTCCAAAGATAAAGATTATAATGTATTTCGGCCATCGCTTCCCTCTGACCTCACACATTAGGGGGCATCTATTATCAACCCAAATGGCACTTCTCCATCCGAGTGCCGATACTACATTTGTTGGCACACAAAAGGACACTTATGGATTGAAGGTCGCCTAAAACACTATAGATGGGCATGACATGAGATGCATTCACTATCCACCCAGCTTTCCCTATTACCTTTTTATATGTTGATTGTTGTACATGACTCTTTCCACAAAACTCACGTACGTATGCGACTATATCCACAACATATCGCGTATTGTACGCAAGTATTTTCATTGCAACCCACGTACAAATTTGTACGCGGGTTTCCCTTAAAGCAACTCGCATGTCATATGCAGGTTGCTAGTATCAATACTCGCATATGCCTCCATTCAACATTAAAAATAATAGAATGCAATTAATGGAGATTTGTTAAGCCTTAATCATTAACTATCTTAACTATCTCAACCTTCGAAACTGCTCTATTTCCCTAAGTATAAATAGAGGCCTTGGGAAGGGCATTAATCAATCATACTTGGAGAGCAAAGTTATGCTGGTGGTATATCTTCATAAGTCTTTGGAGCACCAGAACTCATAATCCTTTGGTTGCATAGGAGTCCTTGTTTCAGACGTTGGGTTGTACACTTATCTCATTCACTATTGTTAATAAAGAGAATCCTTCTTCCAACTTTGTGTTGACTCTCTTTCATGTATCATGGTTTGATGATTTTTTATGATTAAGCACTCTAAATATTATTTATCTAACTTGTCATACATACATGTATAAGATTGTATTTGGAGGATTTGCTCTTTGCAGGTGAAGGAGGTGCATCCCTAAAAGCTTTGGAGAGGAGCAGAGCGGGAGAAGACAAAGCTGGATCAACCGTCGTTAATTGGGTGAGTCCATCATATCTTCCTATTTCTTTTCTGTACTTTAAAGCTGATTGTCTGTAAGTTTTAAGAGTACGTTGGTAACCCCAGACCCTCGGTTATAAGGGTGTTTATTCCTGAACAACACAAAGGGTTCCGGGACAAAATAAAACGTCGACGAAACAAACCATTAAAAGCTGCCGTACATGCATTGGAGATCGAAACCACTACCCACTAAACACAACGGCATTGGCAATCGGAAGGACTAAAGCTAAAGGTCGGAGCTCAGAACCACTAATAATCGGCGAGATAGTTCGCTAAAAATCCACAACAGAGATGCTTAGTTCGCTAATAATCCAGATGAGTTTAGAACTAAGCATCTCCGTAGTGTCTGCGAGACAAACAACAAGGCCTCCGAAATGGCGGCGTCGCTTGAGACTAGAACTCCAACTATGATAAAACAAAAACGCCGAAAGTCAAAAGCAAAAGTTTTTTTTTTGAAAAATAAACAAAGGAGATAAAAACCCATCGGCGAAAAACATGACTTTCCATTGGGACGTTCATTAGTTGGCTTCCGCAACGGCGACTACATAGAGAACTACGGCCCCGATTCACTGTTCAAAAGACTTCCGACAACGAAAAAAAAAAAAATCATCGCAAAGCAAAAGGTTTGAACCAATAATACCACGCATCGACGAAAGTAAGAACTATCCATCAGCCTGTTCTCTATTTGTCCTCCAAAATGGCGGCTGCATAGATAACTAAAGCTCCGATTCAAACTTCGATTGCCCTCTGATAGCGATAAAAACCAACCATCGAAAATTCAAAGAAAACTTAAGTGTTCAAAAGATTCTTGGTTGGGCAACAATGAAATTAGTTTGTTTCATCTCCGAAACAGCGACGGCACAGAGAACTAAAACCCTGATTCAATCTTCAACAATCCTCTGATAGTGCTAAAACAAAATCATCGACAGAGCAAAATAAACAAACTCCATAATCAAAAGCTTTGGCTAGACAAAGGCAGATTGAGATCATCCAACTTCCTAAACGAAGGAAACAATTGACCTCAATTCAAACTCAAGAAAATACAAATTTGTAGTAGAGGGAAAAAGTTAGAGTTCAGGAAACCAAATAAATCGAGGCAAGATAAAATCAAAAGGAGGGTCCAAAATTTTTCAAAAATTTGAGAAAAAAGTTGTAGCTGCAACAATTGGCGACTACCTGGTGAACCCAGATCTCTTGACAATTTATTCCTTAAGTAACAGACAGTTTGACAATAAAACCAACATGTTGAATTCTTCTAGATGTCTGGATTTCCCAAATGGAAAATATATGTACTTTTAATCATTGATGATAGTCCAATTTAGGAAAATGGAAACCAAGATTTCAAAGTCAAGATAACTCTTTTGAGGCCAGGAATATGAGTTTCATTTTTTACCTCTGTCTTTGGGTAGCTCCCAGCTTGGACACCATAAGACTGTAACATATGGTAAACATAAATATTCATTTGTTCCTCATTCCCATGCCATTCTGCACTTTTGTGCTTTTGGACTTTTTTGTCCCTTTTTAGTCCTCTTGCATGCCTTTCTTTCTAAATTTTTATTTAGGCTCCTCTATCCATAGTGTCCTTTTGTGTGAGAGATGTATTGATTTTTCAGCTTATGGATGGAGAAGAACTTTGGCAATCATGTACTCATATGTTTCAGTACTTTGTTTTGATACATATTGCTTTCTTAGGAGATTTTTTGACTTTTATTTGCCTTTTGGCTTTCAATTCTTGGCATGGGATCATTTATATATAATATACTGTTTACCCTGCTTCCTTTCCATGGCTGTCACCCCCTAAGACATTTTTAAATGTGAGATGGATGAAGCCTCGGAATAGTATTCCACACCTTTTGATCTTGAGTTATTTTACAAGGATTAAGTAGGAATTCAATGTGTTCATAGCCATTTAGGAAAACTACTAAACTAGAAGAATTCTTTCAGATAAATCAATAGTACACAGTCTTATAATCAAGGATTTTAGTTAATCCAGAATTCTGATGTTCTCCATGCAACCAAAAGTTTGCTTCTTTTATTGAAATCAATCAAAATCTAACTAAAACAAACATAAATAAAATAAATAAAAAATAAACAACCAAATCAGTTTATTTATGTACAAGATAATCAAGAAATAAAAACCAAGAAAAATAAAGTTTGAGAACTAAACCACTAACTGGTCAGTTCTCTGCCCACCCCTGTAAATCTGGCAACTTGTAAGTTGAGGGGCTGGGCTTAACTGCAAATTGAAAAGGCCTACCCATTATATAATTCTACTGGTCTTGAATTAAAAACTATATCTGAAACTAAATCTACTATTTTACAATCAATTTCATCAGCCCGTGAAAATCGAAGGAGATCGGGCTGGGTGTCAGATATGTTGTTGGCTTCTTCAACTTGGTAATTTCCCGGTTATAGCTCAATTAGATAATTTCCCAACACAGAATTCGCTGGTTCATTCTTACCCTCCAACTGAGTTACATTGTGCTTCATGTGGGGCTCTCTTAAAACTTTTATTTGATTTGGACTTCCCTTATAAGGAAACCATAGATGTGACCAATCTGATGCAAAATATCCATTTAGCTTTGTTAACCAATCCCGACTCAAAACAAGTCCATAAGCCTCAGATATGTTTGCTACTACAATATCGATGAACTGACATACCTTTTCATTTGAAGATAATCGAATCAGAACATCCTCCATTTCCCCAATTACCTTCATAGCTGTTCTGTCTAACTGAATAACATGCCAGGTAGATGGTTTAGGTTGTCCATTTATCTTCTTGCAGACTGAAAGTAGCATAACATTGACTAATGCCCCTGAGTCTACTAAACAGTTGTGCACATTATGGTTGAAAATTTCAAAAGTTAGGAGAAATGGTGGGGTTTTATATTTAGACTTACCTCCCATACTTGCTTCACCAATTTCTTCTTCTTCAAGTTGGTTGTCAGTGGGAAGCTTTTTCTCTAGTACTTCAAGTGCTTTTAACAGTTTTTCTTTCTGTTGAAGCACATTACACATTTCAAATAGTGAGATATTTGCCTTAGCCCTTTTAATATCTTCCACAATATTATACTCCATCTTATGTTCTTCGAGATTATTTTTTACATTATCAATCTTCTCTTCAACAGGCTTAACAGGTATGTTGATTTTCTTTCGATTTTGACTCGTAATGGTGAATTCAGGTATTTTATCAGCTGTGGCGCTCTCCTGAATTTTCTTTACATTCTCTTGAAGTCTCTTAATTTTCGGGAGTATGGAATTGTCTTCTTTTAACCACCTCTGACTTCTGGTTGTCACATTTGTTTATGATGTTTCTTCCTGTTTCAATGAACCTTCCTCTTATGTATCAAAAAGTGAGACAGAGTCCCATAAAACCAAAGCATCCTCTTCTCATTTTTCTATGGGTTGATTATTTTTTTCTTCCTGCTCATCATCTTCTATTAATTTAGAGTCCAATAGATGATTCATTACTAATGTCATCGAATTGATCCATTGAGGGCAATTTTTTTTTTTCAGAATGAGGCTACTGATGAAAGGAGAAAAAATTATCCATACCTACCTCAGTTAAATTCATTGATGCAGGACTATGTGGAGGAGGTTTAGATTGATTGTTGTCTTCTCTCTCTTTATATTAAGGCTTGTATGCTTTATGAGCCTCCTTTTCTTTTTCCAAATCTATCACTCTGTTAGATAGCTTCTGCATCATTTTCAACATTCGTTCAAAGTCTTGTGATTGCTCATCCTTAGGCTTAGTCAGTAAGAAATCTTTTTTACCAAAAGTGTTTTCTCCCGACTGCTCAGAATAATCTTCTATGCTCTCTTTTTTAGCTTCTACTCTCTCAGCTTCTTCATAAGTTTCTGACAATGTAGGCTTGACTGACATCTTGGAAAACATGGCCAATTAAGGCCCTAGAGCTGAAGTATAGTATTCAATCAGAACTTTATCAGATCGTTTATCAGTTGTAGGAAAATTCTTTATATAAGCAGCAAATATTTGAGTGAAATTATGCACTTTTCTTTTCTTTATTTCTTTAAAGCGCATAACCCTTTCATTAGAGCTGCATGAGTTTTCTAGACAACATATTTACTCCTAAATATTCTTTCAAATGTGTCCCAGCCTGTGATTGAATTTGTAGGTAGAGAAAAATACCATAAGGATGCTGCTTCATGTTCTCTAGCCCGTAGTCCTTCTATATCCAAGTAAAAGCTTTGCAAATTATCATCTACCAAATTTTTTTCACTTGGGTCAAACCTAGGCAACATTTTCTCAAAAGCTTGAGGCAAATCATGCAAAGGGGGTGCCAGGTTTAAAGGTGACCTAGCCCTCCAAGCAAGTGGTGGATTTGGTGGGTTGGGTGGTTGATTTGTGTTTACATTTGCCATGATTTTAAGTGGAGAGTGAGGTGGTGAATGAATAGGGGTATGAACAGGTGAACAGTAAGGTGTATCTGGGTCCAACTGATTCAGAGGTTGAACAACTTCCTGTAAGGATGTTTCTACCAGTTCTTCAAAATCTTCAACCAACAATGCGTCTTCCAATATAGGGTGGTCTTTCTTCCAATATTCTCTTCTGGGTAAGACAGGAATAATTGGTAATCCTCCAATATTCTTTGCATATGCCCTAGTAAATATTCTCAGATCATTGACTACTTCGTTATCGACAGAATACACATGATCTCTACGCTTTTCTTTTGGAGTTGGATTGAGAAACAAACTACTTTCAGACCTGTCACCGGTGGAATACTTTCGAGGAAATGGGTTTCCTCAGCCAGCCATGCATTGGCTGCCCTCCTTCTAGCACCAAAAACTGTTGAGGCCTGGAAAATCGTAGGTAACAACAGTTAGGGATTCTCCCCAATAAACGTTCCCAACTAGCCCATTATTGTTTGGTATGGGGAATCCATCTGGTTTACGGTTCGGATACCATAGGTCAAGTAACAAAATTAAAGGTTTTACTGGTTTCGGCCCGATCCACCGTGTGTATTTTTTAGTTTTTATGTTTAATTATGATGTGTAAGTGCACATCTAAAAATTCATATTGATAGAGAATATGAGGAGCAGTCACAATGTGATGCACAGGTTCTTACCTCTCGTCTTAACTATCTCGCATCTAAATCACACACAACAAGAAACTAAACTAACTATCTAAACTATCCCTAGGGAGCAAGATTATCATTTATCAATGAGTAATGTGTTTTTGCGCATGCATTAAGAACAATTCCAGATAGTTGTTACTTATTTCAAAACACATGAACATTAATAGATATATAAACAACAAGATAGCTCATTGTTTATGAAAAGCCTTCATTACTCACAGTGGAAATTTCATAGAATAAACTAGAGTGCATTCATAACAAGAACATAGGTTCAAAGAGTTAGAATGATCTCACAGTTAATGGATGTAAGCTGAAAATGAAATAGAGTTAGAATGATCTCACAGTTAATGGACGTAAGCTGAAAACGAAATAGTTCACATTCAACAGATCCATAGCACAGCATTTGAAAAATTCCACCAAGCTTTCTCCAACGGGAAACTTGTAATTCTTTATTGCAAAAGGAAATAGTTCTTCTTACAACATACTCTCACAAATCTATCTGGGAAAAAGTCCCTTATTACATCTAACTCTCCTATATTTATACAAAATAGCAAAACCTTTGGGCTTCCCCTTATGACCTTTGGGCTCCCCCCCAACCGTTTAATCTCACAATTTTGTCTTTTAGTGAGTGTTGTACAATACGTTACATTAAATTAAAATTTAATAGCACTTTTATAAAGAGAGACCAACTTGGTTGTTGATGAACTTTTCCCAATCCTGGGCCTTTGTTGTTATCGATCTGTTGAGATCTTAGACCCTTACTTTCTTCTTCTCTTTCTTCATCTCTGCTTCTTCATTTTCTTTCTCTTTCTTCTTTGCTGCCTCCTTTCTTCTGCTTTGTCTTCTAGACATATCTTCTCTATAACAACAATCACCCTGTCATGAATAACCAAAAAACTGTATCAGTCCATTTACCTTCTCCGTATGCATTCCGTAAAATGAACTATATACAATGTTAATGCATGAAAAGGAAAAATGACAAAACAAAACAAAAATCCTGCAAGTTTGTGTCTTGAAATCCGTTAAATCCATTGTCCAAACTAAAATCACAAGCTCAATAAAAAGAATGTTTACCTCAATCCAGGCCACATCTAGACTAACTCGAAATCATGAAAGCATGAATCATAACAATGTAACCGCCAAATCTGAACCCTAAATTGTGCTCTTCATCTCAGAGAAACTTAGACTCGACCAAAACCCACGGAAAAACCTCGCCAACATAAAATAGAGTAAAAGCACACAAAAAGGCGGGAAAGACCTTCTCAGCGAGCAGAACTACTAAGCATCGGGCGAAAACAAAACTCTCATCGATGAACGGAACAACTATATGTCAGATGATTAGTGCACTAAGCCGCCACAATGGCGGAAACCATATAGACTAAGGGTTCCGGGACAAAATAAAACATCGGCGAAACAAAGCATTAAAAGCTATCGTACATGCATCAGAGATTGGAACCACTACCCACTAAACACAACAACATCGGCGAGTAGAAGGACTAAAGCTAAAGGTCAGAGCTCATAACCACTAATCATCGGCGAGATAGTTCACTAAAAATCCGCAACAGCGGAAGTCATATAGACTAAGGGTTCCGCAGCAATAGAAAACATCGGCGATCGAAAGAACTAAGGACTATGGATCGGTGAGTTTAGAACTAAGCATCTCCGCAGTGTCGGCGAGACAAACAACAAGGCCTCCGAAACGTCGGCGTCGCTCGAGACTAGAACTCCGACTATGATAAAACAAAAACGCCGAAAGTCAAAAGTAAAAGTTTTTTTTTTTGAAAAATAAACAAAGGAGATAAAAACCCATCGGCAAAAAACATGACTTTCCATCGGGAAGTTCATTAGTTGGCTTTCGCAACGGTGGCTACGTAGAGAACTACAGCCCCGATTCACTGTTTAAAACACTTTCGACAGCGAAAACAAAAATTATCATCGCAAAGCAAAAGGTTTGAACCAATAAAACCACACATCGATGAAAGTAAGAACTGTCCATCAGCCCATTCACTATTTGTCCTCCAAAACGGCAGCTACATAGATAACTAAAGCTCTGATTCAAACTTCGATTGCCCTCTGATAGTGATAAAACCAACGATCGAAAATTCAAAGAAAAGTTAAGTACTCAAAATATTCTTGGCTGGGCAGCGATTACATTAGTTCATTTCATCTCTGAAACAACGACGACACAGAGAACTAAAACCCCGACTCAATCTTCAACAAACCTTCCGATTATGCTAAAACAAAATCATCGACAAAACAAAATAAACAAACTCCATAATCAAAAGCTTTGGCTAGACAAAGGAAGATTTAGATCATCCAACTTCCTAAACGAAGGAAACAATTGACCTCAATTCAAACTCAAGAAAATCCAAATTTCTAGCAGAGGGAAAAAAACAGAGTTCAGGAAACCAAATAAATCTAGGCAAGATAAAATCAAAAGGAGGGTCCAAAATTTTTCAAAACTTTGGGAAAAAAGTTGCAGCTACAACAAGACCATTCAACACAATTACCATACCAAACATTTGAAATGCCAATCAACAATTACCTTCCCATAAAAAATTAAAACACACTTTCCTAAATATTTCAAGAACTCATTTTGGTTTACAAGCTTGTGAATGTCAATACACTGGATTTCTTCTAACTCTGACTTCACCAAGGTTAACCTGACTCCCCCGAATGTGACCTATTACACCAATGTAATTTTTTTCCTTATATCCTTTCATTATTCCATACCATAACTATTTGTATTTAACACAAACCCTAAGTACTTGAATCCTTCCAATATGTTAAAGGTTCTAAAAGGAAGTAACTTTGCCAACCTTTGTTCAACTTTCTCCATCAACCTATGAAAACAACTGGTAGATTTTTGAGCATTCACCTGCATACCCATAGCCACACAAACTATTGTGAATCTCTTGTAACTTTCTTGCTTCAATTTTTTAAACCATTGATTCCCATCCATTCTTTGTAGTCATAACACTTAATCCCTAGTCGTGCATCTAGAATAACAATGAACTTTATACTTTTGTTAACCATCATGAAATAGGAAGCATGACGATAACTTACATATTGATAAAGTGGTGATTTATAGATGATCCACAACAATCTATTTTGATCAACTATCAAATTCCCCTTGTGATTTTTAGAAATAATCATGTTGGATGTTGCACTGTTCATGATTTTTGGTAACCACATGTCTAGTTTGCTCTCGAAATACAAAGTGAGGGCAGCAAGGCAAAATATATTGATTTTGAAAGTTACAATTTCTTAAAACCCTTTTTTGTTTTAAGTCCAAACATGAATAAAAAAGTGTTGAAAAACAAAACTGTGTGCTTGTAGTTGTAATAATGTTTAGAACAGTTTATGTTTTGTCTATACCTACAAAGTTTAGAACATTTTATGTTTTGTTTTTACATGCTTTCCTTAGGCTTGTTCGATGGTTTTTGAAGTCATTTTATTTAAAAAAAACATATTCATAGATCGTTCATTTAACCTGTTAATGAAGTCCACAGGTGGGCATGCTTATTTTGAATCCAACCTTCAGATGACATGTGACAACATAATTTTGAAAAACATTGCTAGGATGGTTGGAGTATAGTTCTTTGACTTGATGGTTGTTTTAACTATTTTAATACATGTTTTTCTTTATTAGGTCATCCGGCCCTTATATGGCATCACAGACCATTCCTTGTTACAAGAGAAGCAACCAAGAGATGGCTTCAGCACATGGAAAAGGTGCTAGATAGTGTTTCCAAATTAGTTTCAGAATCAAAGATTGACATGTTTAATTTCTTCAGGTATATAGGCTGAGGGATTTAGAAATTTGTGTTATGGAAAATATTAGCTTTACATCAAATTTCAATATATATTACTATTAGCAGGTATTAATTGATATTGCATATTATAGGCACATTGCATTCTTTCTCGTAGCAGGAAATGAAATGACAAACCAACAACAAACACGTGTTCACAATGTGCAGCGTAGGTGATGAATGAATTTCTAGTTTAAACTGATGACTAGATTCAAAAGATGAATGCGGGGTAAGATTGTTTTTAAACTATATTTGTGGAATAATCCATCATGCAATAGTTCTCTACTTAGGTTTTCATTAATAATTTGCCTTCTGTAGTTATCCAAGTTAGACTATGTATACACTGAAATTATTCGAAAATGAAAAACAAAATGAATTGTTGAAAGGTCTGAATATATATTTCCAATTTCATGTTTGTTCTTAGATTATCTAGTTTACATGCAGCCAAACCTGCTTGTAAGGAAATGGGAATTTCCAAATTATTGTAATCATTGTATGGTATTCATATGAGGCTGAAATATTGATGGTAATCAGCATTGATAACTCTTAAAGAAGGCAATGTTGGTTGATATCAATGTCTTGAAGTTGATATGTTATAGTCCTACAAATTTCACTTGTATATGAGAGAGCATATATTGAACATGGGACATGTTTAAGTACTGATTTAAAATTCTAGTCAAATCCATAATTTAATTCTAGAATCAAATGGTCCATATGAGAATTCTATAGTAGCTAATTTATGTTTTCTTGTCCATGGATTTAATAGATTTCTGTTAGAAAAAATATGTTACCACTATCTTAACTCATTATACTAAAATGGACTTAATCTTAGTGTGTTTGTAACTTTGTGTTAGCACCGAAAGGTTTTATTTTTTTTGTAAATCCAGTGTAGTTTTTTAAATGTTCCAAGTTAGTATTAAGGATGTGTATGGGAAAGATTAAAGTTCATTTTTAAGTTCTTATCTGTTCTAGTTACAAACTTTTGAACATGGAAGGTATCCTTTCAATGAAGCATGGCTAGGAGTAAGTAGGCCTTGCATTTCGTGCACTTGTGCATAAATCAAGTTCTTACATTTACCTAGATATCTTTCAGGAATTTACAAATCCATGAGTTAGTGATTAACATATATAATTATAAATTTATGTCCATGTGAGTTAGTGATTAACATATATAATTATAAATTTATGTCCATGTGTAATGGATCTCGGAAACTATGTCCATGACCATCCATGCCATGTTATCTGGAAGGATTGTGGATGATCATTCCACATATCAGCCATACCACTAGCGTTTCAAGCGATCCATGTAATATCCTTCTTAAACACCCTCACAAGAACAACCAATGCTTTTATTCTTGTGCGAAAGGCACAAGGTTCTTGTTGTGCCAAATCCTCTAAGAAACCAATCGGAGGAAGAAATTTGAAATTAAGAAAAAGAGAACAAGTTGGAGAAAGGAATTGAGTTCAAACAAAATCACCATGAAAATTCGAATGAAAGGTTTTGTGCGATGTCTAATCTACGTAGAGTTTAAGAACTTTTAAATGATTTAAGTTCAAAAAGAAAGAGGGTTTCATAAATTAATAAATTTTATGATTTTTTATTATTATTTTTTTCAAATTTAATGGCGTTGTTATTAAGTTGATAAAGGTTTTTATATCTTATTTTATTTATTTTAAATTATTTGTCTTTGTACATATAATCATTTATGTGGGTTAGCAACCTTACTCGAGCTAGTCTCTCATAGTTTCGATATACCATTTTTCATCCAATTCCCATATGGATGGTGATATCTATTGGTGTTCTCCATCCATCAAACACTATGCGGAAGTGTTAGTTTACTTTTATGAAAGTATAATTTTTTTTTTAATATATATATTTTGAAGTTACCAAAGATATGAAATCCAAATTAAAGCATATCAATTATTTAGCTTTCATGCCTATATTTCTAGATGGGGAATGAGACAAAAACACCAAGTTTCCATAAGATACAATGACTATAATTTCTAGTGTATAAGATCACCAAATATTTAGGCTACAATAAAATAATATGAGCTAAGATGGAGAATAGTAAGAAGTAAAATCAATTTCTCCAATCACAAGAGAGACAAAATCTACTAGAGTGGGAATTTGTGCACCGTGAATACTTCTAATTTAGATTACCAAATTATGATAATACATGAGTGGCTATTGCTAAATACGAAAAGAGACTCACTATATATGAAAGACACATTGCTTGTGAGAGCTATAGTTCTATAGAAGATAGACTACACTAAATACAACTCATTGTACATAACTCTCAAATACAATAATGATATAAACATGATGAGCACAACTAATCTAATGCTAACTTCAAAGTTCTCAACCAAGCACTTGGGAAAATATTGCTCAAATTTTGACCAAGTTAGCAAGTAATTATCATGTAAATTGTCTGCTCATTATTCCTAGGGATGATGATGGTAAAAATTGTTCAAAACATGTAGCCAATGGGTAAACTTTCCTCGATTATGTCATTGGGATTTGGATCCACTTATATAAATGGATTTGATTTAAAGTACACACCAAAAACCAAGAATCTAATATGAATCCAGGATTCCAATATTTTGTGAAAAATCCAATGTGGTCATCTGGTGCCCAAAGGTGAATCCAGTAATTATGGTTGGCTCTCTATTCAAATATTCAACGATATTCTAAAAAATTGCCAACAAGTTTTTGTAAAATGGTAAGCATTCCTTTTTAGTAGCTAAAAATATTCCAATTCATTTGGTTGACATATATACTATTACTAGATTTCTTTTTCCTTAAAAATAGTTTATGGTCAATATCAAAAGTTAAAAACACCCTCCCCATTCAAAACTGCAAGGTCCATTCAACTCCAAGGCTCCATTCAAAACTACCTTCCATTTTTCTCTTGGGATTGTCCTCCCCAATGTTAGACAACCCTACTCTTTTAACAATGTAAGAAATGGTATATATATATATAGCTATATTGCAAGATCATTCCATGTTTCAAGGGAAATAGTTGGTAGTTAAGGGAGGTATTGTCTTTTACATATAAAGTGGAAGAGAATGGAACAATTTATATGATAGAGTTTCATCAATAATAGAATGGTTATTGTGTTCATGACTACTTTACTATATTGCACAGGTACTTGAACATAGGGGCAGGGTGTGCGTACCTTCATCATATACATGTACCCTCGTCCTTGAAACATGGTTGGGTACGTTTGAGATGTACACTGAAGAATAAAATATGTGGCACCCATTGTGGACATAGCATGCATTGGGACATTGTACCCCCTAAATTGAGACATTGGGGGTATGTCAACAAGTCTTGTGAGTCCATTTTGCTAAATTGGCCAAAAACCAAGAAGGATAGATGGGGGAAGGTGGGCTCCTCTCCAAAATCCATAACATTATTTTAAACACGCAAAAGTACCCCTATTTAACTCATTTCTATCTCAGAAGTGAAGAAGGTGAGAAATATAGCAAGTAGTGCAGTGTGATAATCCAACTATTCGATAATTTCCAAAATAACAGTGAAGGGTTTGATGGTTGATTGACACTTAACAGTCCAATAGTGAAGGGAGAAAAAATCCAACATTGAAATTCTTTTTTATTTTCCAAACTGGGCCTTAGCTTATTTTCTTTGTTTCAATTTTCAGATTTATCATTTCTCTATTCACCTTATTTCTCCAACCTAGTTGGCGTCATCAAATCCTCAATATCAACTATGGAAAAATTTGAAGAGGACAAAAGAAACCAAGGGTGGAGGGGGGACAACATTGATAAAATGTAGCCCATGTCATGTCATGTTGAATGGAATGGCATATATACTTAGGTTCAAACCCATTCTATGAATGTTCCAAAGAAGGGTGTTGGAATTTTTACTAGAGACCCAAAGGATCCCACTAGAATCCCTAGTGCACAAAGGGAGTAGCAAAGAGTTGATGGTAAGGTAGGAAAGTCAATCTCATAGCCATGTGATGTCAATGACAATGACGTGTTCAATGAGGAAGAAATGCCATCTGATGATGAAGTTTGTTTTGGTGATGAGAATGTACCATCAAAAGCATAAAAAAA
>LPNX010193297.1:32570-50984 GCA_001517045.1 Pseudotsuga menziesii | reverse complement strand
AGCACAAGTTAGTGACAAGTTTAATCTTTTATGTTTATTTTTTGTTTAAATTTAAATTTAAACAAATCACAATTTTGATTTTTAATTACGAGTATGATCTTGTTTTATAAGTAAATATTTATTCAATGTTCATAAGTCATAAATCTATTTTTTCCTTTGTGGATAATTATTGTATCCCACGGATAGTTTTGAATGACGTGCATAGTGCATTTATTGAATAACGCATTGAAAGTCATTGGGGAAATTTCCAGGATTCAGGTGCTAATTGAAAATGGCCGCAAAATTTGGATGTTCATATGAAACTTCCACCATTCATAAGCCATTTACCATGGGCATGTCAAAATGGAGCTTGTTTAACTAGCTTATACAAATTTTCAACTTACTACAATCTGCTTAGATGGCTTATGGGGATGAAGGGGGATTTAACTGCCACAGTTACCAATGATATCTAGGATCAGTGGAAGCAATTTAATGTAAATGATGTGGAATTGAAGCGATTGATTTTGGATGATCACTTTTGGGTTGATTTCAAATTTGTGGAGTTTGTAGAGCCAATATGTGATATGCTTCACTATGCATACACAAATGGTTCATGCAGACACTGTGAGGACACTAGGTTAGTCACATCATCAAAATTATACATACAAATATTATACTTAATCATTGCCTGCAACTTTGAGTCTTTTTATTACCTCAACCAATCTAAGACCAATTCAACTGTCGATTGAGGGGGTTATCATGCCATTCCCATTCATCCCATTCGGCCTGATATATATACCATACTTAATTACATACTAAGTCTAATTACTAGGTTGAGCCATTGTATCATATCACTATAACGTAAACACATGTAGTAATTAACATAAATATTGTCTAGATCATGGGGTTAGCTATACCCACAGGAGTTGACCACTTACCTTGTCCCATAAACCACCATTATGCATCCAAGTGTAGGGGAATCAAACCCCCTTAGTGGCCATTATGGAAACTACTAAAATTGATACTCTACACGTGAGGCATTATGCCACCTTGAGAAGGGTAATTATTTCTTTTTAAGATGAGATTGAGGGTGCCTTCCAAGGTACGCTCAACCTAGAAAAGGCTCCTTCGACCTCTGCTCATGGTGATGGGTGCAGTGTCCATATAAAGACCAACTTCCCCAAGGTAATAACAATCTTGCTCCAAGTAAATCTTTGAGCTCTACGTTTCCCTCTCTCCATTTTTTACTTTGCCTCGATTTAATTGATTAATGATCCCTTGTTTGTGTAGGGTGGAGGCTGGTCCATGCAAAGAGAACGACCGTTCAAAATACACGGTGGGGAAAGCAAGGGGTGCACCTCCTTCCTCATTGCTCAACGCTCATCCACCATGAAGACCACACAACCAATTTGTTTTCATTAATTGCCAAACTTTGACTTGGTTTTTCTTGCATGAACGTTACCAAAATATTTCTTGGATTCATGTAACCATCATAACCATAGGTTCCTCATAAATATGCCATGTGTAATGACTATGCCCTTAGCCATGAGCTCTTCCCTTTGGTTTTACACAAAGGTTTTCATATATATATATATATACATAGTCTTGTTTTATATTTTCAACTTGGCCCTACTTACTCTTTCGAACTTGATTGATCGCATAGAATTTAAGATAATAATGTACTCCTTTAGTTTTGATACAAGCGCCCATGCTATTTATAGTATAGGTAAAGTCATTTGGTGTAGCTGCACAAGTACGTTATCAGCCCCAATTATAGATCAATGAGTCACCTAGCTTTTATAAGTCATGTATGCATTTGCCTAGAAATCATATTATTAATTTTTTGTTGCACTTAATATTTTATTATGTATTTTAACAATGTTTTTAATGATAATTGTCTTGCATTTGTATTTTGTTGCACTTACAATGTTTTTAATGATAATTGTCTTGCATTTGTATTTTAACAATCAACAAATTTAGTCGATTTCTTTATATACTTTTGTTTATCAAACTAATAATAAAATATTATTGTAAACTTTTTCCACTTTGTTGAGGAGTTCATCATGGATCCAAACCTCCTTGACTAGATGCTCCAAACTCAAGTAAGTGAGGTCTTTGGCCTCTTCAATCCTTTCGGGGCATTCTAAGATAATCTAGTTGAAGAGGAGTCTCATTCCTCTCGAATTAGGTTTAATATTTATGCAAATACTTGTACCCGGACTGTTTAAAAGATTTTAAGTTTGTCTGTTTATTATTTGTTTAAGTGAACGTGTTTCCAAGACACGGGTAATCTTAGATATTGTTACACATGCATTAAAGTCATGAGTACGATGTTTATAAATATTTATACTTCATAGCTACATATCATACTTACACATGCATCCAGGTAAAATACTAAATGCTAGTTTTTTACTTTCTTTTGTCTCATGCTAAGGTTTTCTAATGGTCCATATCCTTTTGCGTTTCTCAAATTTTTGTGAGGACACAACCTAGGATTATATTGTATGATCTAATGCGGATTGAGAATGGCCATTGGCTTACCCACTCTGATGCAGTGAGCATGTCAAAATAATAGGACTATATATCTTAGGATAGAACTTTATATTTTTGTTGTAGATAGTATGGATATTATAGATCTATAATCTGATTTCTTTACAATTAAAATGGTATCTCATAGATCTCTTTAAATAGATTTTCATGCCACTCGATATATATACATATCATTTTATATAATTATTTTTTTTACTGTAGCAATTCTTTACTTTTTCATTATTTACTTTACACAATCATAATGCACTAGATTTTCTTGCCAAAAGCCACAGTTGGGATCAATATGCCCAATGAATTTGTACTAGATCTGTTTCCCGATGCAACAATTAGGTATCACATTAACAATAATAATAACACTTGTACTAGATTGTTCCCAATGCATCTGTTATGGAAATTAAAATTAATAAATCTTTTATACTATACTTTGCTGCCCAACGCATTAGTTAGTAATATATAAAATCAATACAATAATACTAGATTCTACTTCCCAATGCAACAATTAGGTACAAAATCCATACAATTGTACTTGATTATGTTTCTCAAAGCAACAACTAAGTACATATAAAATTATTATACTATACTATATTTAACAATAACACTAACACTCTATTCGTTCATTTCTAACATACAATAGCACATTTTTTATGTTTTTAGCTTAGGATAGTTCATGCAATTTTAGATTAGCTTAGTATACAAATTTTCATATTTATTCTATTTCAAAGTAGTTGAATAGTATATTATTAAATTACTCTAGGGTCATGCCAAACACAATTATTTCTCATGCTACATATATCATCACTATTTTCCCTTAACCAACATCCAATCATTAGAAACAACATGCATGCATTTTCATAACAATAGAAGCTACATTTCATAAATCAATAGTACTTAGGATCAGAAAGATCAAGGTTATAAACTCATCTATTCAAATTACAAAAGACATGTTGCAATTATTGTTGGGCCTTCTCCAATCCTCCCAACCATAGATCTATAGGAAACTTACAATTGTTGTTTTCCATAGTCATTCCCGAGCTAGGTCTTGGTCTCTCTAGGGATTTGGTTCTTAAGTTCTTTCATAATTTAGATTCCTTTTAATTTACAGATCTGCATAACTAAGCTAGGGACTCTAGTCATCAAAGAAAATATTTTACGAGTATCCATGGTTCATCACATGCATTCCCCTTACCAACAAATTTCTGCAGTATTCATGCTCAACGAAAATATAATATTATTGTACAGTACCCAAGCAGTTGTCAGTCGATACTCAACACCTATAGTGCTCAGACTCTATGGCCATAGAGAATTTTCGAACCATGACTAAGCGTGGACCTTGATTATCCGTTCACAGATATTAAGTGGCTAATTCCTTTCCCTTTAGCTGTCAATAGTACTTAGGATCAGAAAGATCAAGGTTAGAAACTCATATGTTCAATTTACAGAAGACAATTTGCAATTATTGTTGGGCCTTCTCCAATCCACCCAACCATAGATATATAGGAAACTTACAATTGTTGTTTTCCACAGTCACCCCCGAGCTAGGTCTTGGTCTCTCTAGGGATTTGGTTTTTAAGTTCTTTCATATTTTAGATTCCTTTTAATTTACAGATCTGCATAACTAACCTAGGGACTCTAGTCATCAAAGAAAATATTTTACCAGAAGCCATGGTTCATCACATGCATTCCCCTTTCCAACAAATTTCTGCAGTATTCATGCTCAACGAAAATATAATATTATTGTACATTACCCAAGCAGTTGTCAGTCGTTACTCAACACCTATAGTGCTCACACTCTATGCCGATAGAGAATTTTCGAAACATGACTAAGCTTGGACCTTGATTATCCGTTCACAGATATCAAGTGGCTAATTCCTTTCCCCTTTAGCTGTCCATTATCTAAAAGTTACAGATTTCATATTTTTAGCTCTTTTCTCTTCAACTTGATTTCTATTCTTCATTCAAATTTTTGTTTCTCCTCTTTTTTCCGAGTTAGATATGAATTTCTACTTTTATTGTTCATTCACATTCTTCAACATCTAAGAGAATTAACCCCTTGGATGTATTTTCCCCTCTCTTTTGTACAGCCATTTACTATTATTAGTCAGTCTTTTAGGTGGTGACACCTATTCAATGGTTACATTTTCTAGAGGTGTTTCTTCATATTTCAAATTTGTTTTCTTTTTATTTCCCTATTCATTTTCTGTTTATTTAAATTTTTGTTTAGTCTTTTTATTCTTCTTTGTTTATTATTATTTTCGCAAGACCCCCAATTCATTGAGTTTTTCCACACAACGAGCACAAGTCACAAAGATATAGCTCTCAACATAGCATGATAATATATCCAAGTGCATAATACTTACAAAACATAAGGTTCTAGTGTTCACATAACAATTAGCCAAAACAAGAGGGGTTGGCATTTTGGGGTATTACACGTATGGAAACCTATGTATTTAATATGAAATGGTATGATCCCCTGATAGGAAGGAGGCCTCCTTCCCAAGATAGAGAGGTGGTGAAAGGGTTTATGACTGTTATTAGAAAAATGTATGATTCTACAAAAGAGGCTTCAAATATATGATCTCAATTTGCTCAATTTTCATGTGGGCGAGGTGTTTTAAACGCACATGCTTGTTCAATGTTTTTTGAATTTTCTATTTCATATTCAAAAATGCCATTAACAAAAATTTGGATGTATTATTACAATAGACACATATTCTTATGAATATCAATATGTTTATATCATGGAAGCAATGTGAATGTTTTAGTTAGTATATTAGTGTGTTACTTTCTGAAAATTATTTCATGTGTGTGTATGTGTGTATCTATAGTATCCCCAACATAACTAAGTCCCATTTTTCAAAAAGTGTCTTCCGAGTCCCAATCCTTGTCCCTGAACCCAAGTACCTTGGAAACTTGAGTACTTTATGTTATTCTATTTTTGGAGGATTCCACTGATATTAAATACTCTAAAGTTCATTGTTGATTTCGCCCTTATTTCATTTATTGTCTATGCTTGTATTGTTTAAAGTAGTCTTGAAATCTGATCCATATGTTGTTTCTACAATATATTCATATTTTAAGTGCTCAAAAACATAATTTGGGCTGCAACTTAAGTGCTCATTCATCCTTGGTGCACCAGAAATATATTCTCTCAAAGTTTCATCCTTCATATTGCATTCATTTTTTACACCGGAATTTTGAACCTCATCACTAGGGGGCTCAACCATTCTGAACTCTTCACTGGAAGTGGCTGCCATATCAGACTTACAAAATGACACATAGAAATCAGAATTTAATAAATTGCCATGTGTTATGTTCTCCTCCTTTTGTGGTGGAATTATGATGGCTTGTTCACCCACCCATTTCTCTGCTTCACACCCTACTGAGATCTGCTCAATTTTTGCTCCCTTGTGAGGATCAAGGGGTGACTGTAAATATGAATTGTGTTTCTCTTTTGGATCATATCCAAAATATATCTCACCATCATCAATCTGCCCCATCTCTTCCGCACTCATCTTGAAATCAACCACAAAGAAATTTGGAGTCATTTCACCTTCCACGTTACCAACAACTAGATGTTGGACTGTTAGATCTTTAGTTGTGCATGGGTATTCTCCATCTCCTTCTGATGAAGGATTTGGTGACTCATCATCCTCATGGATGCTGCAAATAGGATGATCTCTCTTTGGGGAAAACCCAAATAATCTCTCAAAGAAACCATGTATAGATGGCTCTAATGAATCTTCACTTTTTGTCCTCTTTTCTTTTCCTTTACTTTGAGAGGTGGAACAACTTAGTTCCTTTCTTAATCGATTATTGGTATTCAAAGAACCTACATGTGTTAATGTTTTTGAAAACTTAGACTCTCCATATTTATTTCCTTCATGCTGAGAGACACTACTACTCCCTTTTCCATGTTTGCTTGCCAACTGCTTGGCAAGAAATTCTCTAGTCTCTTGATCTATCTGAATGATGCTTTGGGATACATATTTCATCCCTTTCAATGTTCTTTGCATAAAAATTATTAAATCTTCTTGATCATCCATTTTTGAATGCTCTTCTTCATACAACTCAAATTCTAAATCTCCCATGAATGGAACTAATTCCACAACTGCAACTTAAAGATATTACTGAGCTACTTTTCCACTGAGAGTTACTTTCCACAGGATGAGCCAAGGAAAGTGCTCTGATACCACTGTAATGTCCCAAGTATGGTGTATAGATCTGAACACTCTTCAATTCTATAAATTATATTAAAATTTCTGAACTTCAATTAATTTACACAATGACTTCTCGGACTGGGCAAATAAGGGGTTTATTCTGGGAAATTTTGCAGAGGACAAGAGTGACCAGTGGGTATAAAACAAAGAGATGCAAGACATTGAATTCCCTCTCCCCTATCACATTTATATCTGGTTCCATTTGGGTTTCATAATCCGCTCCGCGGAAACCTACTACCACGCTTATGGGCAGCCAAACCGTGAAACTAAGGAGGGTAGTTCGGTCTGTTTTAACCAAGGGCTTCTGGAAACTTGAAAAGGGTTGTTCCAGAATTAATATAGTATAAATAAACTTTTTATATATATTTTCAGAGATTCTGGAAGTTTCTAATAAGTTTTGGATGAATTTGGGGTTTTACGGCAGTTTTGACCAAGGAAAACCCTACGCAGAGGAGGATCCAAAAAGGTGGTACAGACTCAAATAAAAATGGTTCTAGAGTTTTATATGGGAATGTGGGCCTGTTAGTGACCCACAGGAACTGACAGAGCTTATTTTTAGTTTACAGAACTCATTTTATATTAGATTTAACAAAACTAGTCACTAAAAGCTAGTAATCTAGCTAGGGTCTAAAGAAAGTAGTTAAATCAAGTGAAATCGATTTCTGTAAAACATGAGAATTATAAAAGAAGTAAATATCAGTTTTTTTGAACATGTAAAATCACTTAAATAAGTTCCCCAGCATGAGATATTCCTTATAGCACTCATACTTGTTCATTTTCCCCCATACATTGATAAAGTAGGCCCTTTTAGGGAAAACTGAGACAAGATTCTTTATGGGTATGGATATTTCGACTTGATAAATATAATTTGCAGAATATTATGAACCCACATAGCATAAATTACATCATAGACTGACCATTACAAGGATGCTCCAAAAATGAGGGGCAGGAGGCCCAAATCATGACCAGCAAGGGGATGTGAGCATTGGTGAAGCATGAGCTTCACTGAAGCTTGAACTGAACTTGATGGAGGCTGTAAATAACTATTATTATCCTTCAATGTCTGCAATATAGCGCTCCACACCTGCAATGGAAGAGAAGGGGATGGAAGGAGAGGGGAATGGAAGGCTGGGGCTCATCTCCCAGTAGTCTGAGGCACAACACTCAGAAGTAATGCTCACACAAGCATTCAGCAATAAAATCATCAACCAAATTGAAGCAATGGGTTCGAATTTATATTTTATAGACTTATGGATGACCTGCTTAGTAAGTTGAGGCCAATGGTGACTTGTGAGAGCAAGTCAACCCCATGGGTGACCTAACCCTAGCCACAAAAGCGCCCCCTTTGGGAAATTAGGCAAGTAGGACCATGTGGAATTGTTTCTAATTCCAAATCATCCTTCACAATTAGAAACTGCACCCTTCCTTAGTCAAAATATGCCTCTTTTTAGTTATGACAACTTTCTGCTTTTCCTAGCTCATAAGGAAACTCTTTCTTTCCTTAAAAAACTTTCTTGCTTTTACCTCTTTCTGCTTTTTCTGCTTTTAGGAAACTTCCCTTTATTCTCTTGCTTGCTTTTGTCATGGACTTTCTTATTTTTACCAAGGAAAGTTGACTAGCTTTCCCCAATGCACCCTCCTGACATGGCAGCCTTAATTCCACATCATTATTGTGCACAATAAATAAAATTGCTGAAATAAAATTAAATACATGCCTTAGAACAATTATTAGTAAAAATTTATCCTAGGAGGAATAATTAATAACAACTTGAGCCCCTAGGAACTTAGCATGGTCAACACTTTTAATGGTCAATTTGAGGGAACATGACACAACGTTCCAACTGGGGCAGAGTTCCAGCCGAGGCAGAGTTCCAGCCGAGGCAGAGTTCCAACTGGGGCAGAGTTCCAGCCAGGGCAGAGTTCCAGCCGGGGCAGAGTTCCAATCGAGGCAGAGTTCCAACCGGGGTAGAGTTCCAACCGGAGCAGAGTTCTAGTCGGGGTAGAGTTCCAGCCAGGTAGAGTTCTAGTCAGGGCAGAGTTCTCTTCGGGGCAAAGTTCCAGTCGGGGCGGAGTTCCGACAGGGTGGTATGCATGACGTAAGCAACATCTTCTCTTCACTTTAGATCTTATTGGTAAGGGGGATTTCCCGAGGCATCCAAGAACAACATGGTTGAGATCTCAAGAACAAATTGAGTTCGATTTCGATCTCAACCTACACTATACATGATAACTACTTTATTGAATATTGAAGACAAATTCAATTGAAAGTTTCTATATAACTACTTTATGGCCTTCTTTTGTGCCTAATTACCTTAATCTTGGCATAGGGATGCATTCCACATGCATTGTGTCAATGAAGGCTTTGATATTTTTATGCATGGGTGTTTAAATATCCTAGTGATGCATTGTGCAAATTATACTCCCTTGTGGGCTCCACCTCGCAGCATTTCCCCTTCCTTTTGTTCACCATATTCATTATTCCCACATACAAAATAGAGGCCTAGTTGGGAGATAAAAGTAACACAACATCTAGGCAAGATAAGGAGACAATATTTTTTTCTCTATATCTGTGTTGGAGGCATATAGTTTCCATGGATTGGTCATGATATCATAACCATCTTTTACTTCAGATAACCATATAGTTTCTAGCCAAGGGCAGAGTTCCAGCGGGGCAAAGTTCTAGCCGGGGCAGAGTTCCAGCGGGACAGAGTTCTAGCCGGGGCAAAGTTCCAACTGGGGCAGAGTTCCAACCAAGGTAGAGTTCCAATCGGGGTAGGGTTCCAACTGGGGAAGAGTTCCAATCGAAGCAGAGTTCCAACTGGGGTAGAGTTCCAATCGGGGCAATGAAGGCTTTGATATTTATATGCATTGTGGCAATGAAGGATTTGATATTTATATTTATTTTATTACAATTTATTATGGCTACGAGGGGGGTTCTAAACTGACTTCTATGTTGGTAATGTTGAATGGGTAAAGTTCCAGCCGATGAAGAGTTCCAACCAGGGCATAGTTCCAGTTGGGGCAGAGTTCCAACCTCAATTGAGCTAGCGAATATTTAGATATTTGGATTCTCAAGGAGGTAGAGTTCTAGCCAGGGGCAAGGTTCCAGTCGGGGTTCCAGCGGGGCAAAATTCCTGTCGGAGCAGAGTTCCAACGGGGTAGAGTTCCTATCAAAGCAGAGTTCTAGCGGGGCAAAGTTCCAACCAGGGAAGAGTTCCAACCGGGGCTTAGTTCCAGCTGGGGCAGAGTTCCAACCAAGGAAGAGTTCCACTCGTGGCAGAGTTCCAATTGGGGAACAGTTCCAGCCAGGGAAAAGTTCCAGCCAGAGCATAGTTCCAACCGGGGTAGAGTTCTAGCCGAGAGCAGAGTTCTAGCCTAGGGCGGAGTTCCAGCTGAGGGTAGAGTTCCAGCCGGGGAAAAGTCACAACTCCCTCTAGCAAACGTTCTAACTGCAACCTTGCCCCTGATAACGTTCCAACTGGGGCAGAGTTCTAGCCAGGGTTGGAATTCTGCCCTGCTGGAACTCTGACTCGACCGGAACCTTGCCCCTGGCAACGTTCCAACCGGGGCAGAGTTCCAACTGGGGCAGAGTTCCAGCCAGGGCAGAGTTCCAGCCAGGGCAGAGTTCCAGTCGGGGCAGAGTTCCAGTCGGGGCAGAGTTCCAGTCGGGGCAGAGTTCCAGCCGGGCAGAGTTCCAGTCGGGGTAGAGTTCTCTTAAAGGCTAATTTCTAGTTGGGGCAGAGTTTCGATAGGGTGGTAAGCATGACGTAAGCAACATCTTCTCTTCGCTTTAGATCTTATTGGTAAGGGGGATTTCCTGAGGTATCTAAGCACTAATGATGAGAGGTATGCAACATATGACACATACGCAAGTATGTAACATATGACACATTACGAGAGGTATGCAACATGTGACACATGAAAATAACAAGGAGACCAAGAAGCTTCATGTGGCACATAAGTCCCTTGCTTTCCTCCCTCAACCTTGATCAAGGCATCGAGACCCATTCTTGGTGCACTAATCCTCGTAACGGTGCCTTGTCATGACCTTTGAGCCCTAAGAACTCTGAATAGGACTAGAAAATATGGATTTTTACTCTTGCTTAGGTGTTCAAGATATTGAATAGAAGAGCAATACTATTAATGAAATCCAAGAACTACAAAACATAGCAGTTTGGATTCAATATTAATTAAATGGAAGAATCTTCGGTGTTCAAGATATTGAATAAAAGAGCAATTTATTGTTAATGCAATCCATGAACTTCAAAACACTAATATCAGTTTGGATTCAATATTAATGAAATGTAATAATCTCAAAGGTTGACCAGTTTTGTTTGGGTTCATTAGTATAAGTTAACAAAATGTGAACATTTTTTAGCATACCAAAGTTTAGATTCAGTATCCTATGAATGGAATGTGAAAATTGCAAACTACAATCAGGCACTAATTAAAAATACAATGAAACCTAAGTCTGGTTCATTTACTTCAAAGGGAAGGGCTGTATAAATTTGTAAATATGTAGGTCTTCTCAACAGTAAAGATGTAGGTCTTCTCAAGAGTCAGTTGAAGTACCAATGCATAAAGATGTTCAACACTCTGTTTAAAAAAGGAATCATTTCTTATTGTGATACACTTTCTATGCTATGCAATTGTGCACAACAAAGTTGAGATATCAAGAGGAATTGTGCACAACATGGTTGAGATCTCAAGAACAAATTGAGTTCGATTCCGATCTCAACCTACACTATACATGATAACTACTTTATTGAATATTGAAGACAAATTCAATTGAAAGTTTCTATTAAACCTGGTATGACAGTGAGAATGAAAATAAATCTAGGCCAACCAAGGCCTTATGAACTTGTAAATGCCTCGAACTGAAAATGTAGACCTTTCTTATGGTACAAAATTCATCAAAATGATCTCACTAAGTAAGGATTTAGAAAGCATGAACTCATCCATGTCCTTTGTTACAGTATCCATATTTTTTTCTCCATGATTCTTTGAATCTTTATATCAACACAACCCCCAAAATCCCCACCCAATAACCCAAATCCAATCAATTTTATACATATAGCATTCACAAACATTGATTGAAACTAGAAATGGAGGGAAAATAGGACCACCGAACTATCTGAACCCTGAAAGTGACTGCTGCAACCATTCAAAGGGTTGGAATTCCAAAATCCCACCAAGCTAATACAACCCCATATGATAAACGTAGTCCTGTAACACTTTCCTCCCATGTGTTATGTGCAATGGGGCCTCAAACAAACAAAGGACCAGACAAACAACTTCGAGATTTGGGTTGGTTTCTGAAATTCCTCCGAGTCTTTCCCACATGTTGATACAATAGGGAGAGCTTGATCCACACCATGTTGCACAATTTCTGAAATCATATACTCATCCAAAACAAGCACTGACTTTCTTCACATCGGCAACTCATAAACTAGAATTCCTGCACCACACAGAGGCATACAATTCCATGCTAGAAATTTTGGGGTCAGCCCACATGATCAATTCAATGACAGAAGTTTTGGATCTGATGGAGAAACAACACTGTAAACCTGATTCCCAGAATTTTATAACAACTTTTTGGGCCCTTGGATTAAGAGGAGTTATCCAGCAAGCTCCTTTAGCCCTGGAAAAGATGAAAAGAGTTGGGTTTGTGCTGAATAGAACGTCATACAATGGCATGATAGCACTGCTATTAAGATCTGGATTTCAGAGAGAAGCCATGGATGTTTACATGAATATGATATCAGAAGGACTTGTACTTAGCATCAAATGTTATTATGCACTTATGGGTTCCTGGGGAAAAAAGGGAGACATGGGAAAGGTATTAGAACTTTTTATAGAAATGCAAAGACTGGGCTTGAAGCCCAATGTTTACACTTTCACAATCTACATTAAAGTTCTTGGTAGAGCTGGGAAAGTGGATGAAGCATGTGGGATGTTGAGACAAATGAAGGCAGAGGTCTGTGAGCCTGATGTTGTGGCCTTCATGACATTGATGAATGCTCTTTGCAATGCTGGTAGATTGGATGAGGCAAGGGAATTGCTAAATGAGATGAGAAGAAGCAAATGCAGGCCTGATTCTATCACATACAATACTCTAATCCACAAGTATGGTGATTCCAGAGACATCAGTATTGTTCGGGATCTTTGGAAGGAGATGGAGGGTGATGAGTGTGTGCCAGATGTGATTAGCTTCACTACTCTTATCAGTGCCCTTTGCATAGCAGGAAAAGTTGATGAGGCATTTGGAGTGTTGGATAATATGGTGAAGAAGGGCAACTCTCCCAATTTGTATACTTACAATTCTTTGATTATTGGGCTTCTCAAGACTAACAGATTGGAAGAAGCTCATAAAATTTTACAGGTAATGCATACCCATGAATGCAAACCCACTTCATTTACCTAGAATATCTTCATGGATTACTATGTTAAGCAAGGCGAGTTCAATGAATCATATCAGGTCTTTCTGTAGATGAAGTGGAAAGACATTGCTCCTGATGTTGTTTCCTTCAATCTTTGTATCGATTGTCTTGGAAGAGTAGGTAAAGTTAGAGAATCCAAAGAACTCTTTGAAGAAATGAGACAAGTAGGCCTTTCTTCTGATACGATTACATATAACATGATGATAAGGTGCTATGGCCAAGCAAGGAAGATTGATAAGGCCATTGGGCTTCTCTTTCAGATGATGGAAACGGAGTGTGATCCAGATGAAATGACATTTAATAGTTTGATGAGTATTCTTTACAAAGCAGATAGAGCAGATGAGGCATGGAAATTGTTCAACAAAATGCAGCAGATGGGTCTATCTCCTACGACTGTAATGTACAATATTTTGATAAATGGGCTTGGTAAAGATGGTAAGATCAAGGAAGAGAGAGAGTTACTTAAAGAAATGAGGGTAAGAAGATGCCTTCTGAATGTTATTACATACAATTCAATCCTGGATGGTCTTTGTAAGAATGGTGAAGTAGATTTGGCTTGCAAGATGATGTAAGAAATGGAAGAAAATGGGTGCAATCTTGATGATTTTACTTACAGTATATTAATTGATGGTATGGTTAAGGAAGATAGGATAGATGATGCTTGCCAGTTGTTTAATCAGATGAAGAACGATCTGTCTCCAGAACTTATCAACTTGGGTAGTCTCCTTCCTGGGCTTGTGAAATCTGGGCAGCTAGATTATGGTTTGGAATTGTATAGGGAGTTGTATCAAGTGAGGGGATTGGTTCTTGATTATATCACATGTATAGCTCTAATTGATGGTCTGGGAAAATCCAACAGGGTGGATGAGGCAATCTTTCTCTATGAACAGATGTTGAACAAAGGTGTCGGTTGAGATGTTTATATCATATGTTCTCTCATCGATTCTCTATGTAAGGCAGGGAGAGTGTTTGATGCCCACAGGTTGTTTGATGAATCAATACACAGAGGCGTTACTTTTGATACTGTAGCATTTAATGCACTTATTGATGGCCTCTATAAAACTAACTGTTTTCATATGGCTTGGAAACTTTTCAAAGAGATGAAGACATTAGGCCATACTCCTGATGTTTTCACTTACAATTCATTCTTTGATGCTCTTGGTAAGGCTGGCAATATGGATGAAGCCTTCAGACTACTTGGTGAGATGCGTGCAAGAGGATGCAAGATGGACACAATTACCTACAACACTCTAATTTTGGGCCTTGTAAAGGCCAATAGAGTAGATGAGGCCTTATATTTGTATGATGACATGATGGAAAATGGATGTCGTCCCTCACCCTTTACTTACTGTCCTTTAATTGATGGGGTTGGCAAGCCAGGAAGAGTAGATGAGGCCGACAATCTCTTTCAAGAAATGACCAAAGCTGGGTGCATGCCTGATTGTGCTTCTTACCTTAGTCTTATGAATGCATTTAAAAGGGTAGGGGACGTACATGACGTTTGCAGAATCTTTGACCGAATGGTTGCAGAGGGCATAAAACCAGATCTAAAATCTTACACTGTTCTCATAGATAGCCTCTGTATGAAGGGTAGGATAGATGATGCCCTTCACTTTTTTGAGCAATCAAAAATTGACTACTTGAAGCCAGATACCACTCTTTATAATCTCATTATTGATGAACTAGGTAAAGCACAGAGGTATATGAAGGCCTTACTACTTTTCAATGAAATGAAAAATAACGGTTCTGTTCCAAACCTCTTCACCTATAATTCCTTGATAAACCACCTTGGAAACATAGGTATGGTGACACAGGTAGAGGACTTATATAAAGAACTACTATCGGATGGGCACTTACCAGATGTTGTGACTTATAATGCATTGATTCGTGGGTTCAACAGAGCAGGCCAAGTTAACTGTGCATATGAAATATTTAAACACATGATTGCTGGTGGTTGTAAACCTACTCCAATGACATATTCTTACCTACCTAATTGATCTTGAAAACTTGCATCTTTGAACTTCACATTTTTATGAATTTTGTAAATTCCAAGTTTTTCTCTCAAATGAGGCATCATTCCTTTTGGTTCCTACTCAACAGCCTGAAACTCTTTATATGCATCTCTCCCTTGTTTTCCTCATAATTTTCTACTTCTAGTTGTGAAAAGTTTTTAGCGTTCTTCAGCTTAACTGGAAAGCGCTGTTGTAAATTATAAGTTTTTTATAATAGATATGCATAGAATGCTACTAGTCCGTTTTGTTCTTAAATATTTTTGACCCAAAAAGATGGGACTAAGAGTTAGGTCATTGTAGAATCTACTGTGATTTCCGTTTCTTTCTTCTTTGACAATCTAAATGCTTTGCAATTCATTTAAAAAGGACTTACAGTTATCAGCTCTTTTACTTATTCTTTGCACTAGAAAGGTTTTTTTTTTCCTGCTGATCTTACAGGCAGTTGTAGAGGTAAGTTGATTTAGGCTACTGATGCAAGATGGACACAATTACTTACAACACTAATTTTTGGCTTTTTAAAGGCCAATAGAGTAGATGAAGCCTTTAGTCTATATGACAACATGACAGAAAATGTATGTCCTCCCCGACTCGTTACTTACGTCCTTTAATTGATGAGCTTAGCAAGGCAGGAACAATGATGAGACCAATGATCTCTTTGAGGAGATGACCAAAGTTGGGTGTATGTCCAATTGTGCTCCTTACTTCAGTCTTATGAATGCGTTTAGGAAGGTAGGGGACAATGGGCATATATGATGCATGCAGACTTATTGACAAAAGGGTAGCATAAGGCATAAAACCCGATCTAAAATCTTACATTGTACTTATATATAGACTCTATATGAAGGGTGGGGTAGATGATGCCCTTCACTTTTTTGAGGAATTGAAAACCCACTGCTTGAACCCAGGTACCACTCCCTATAATCTCATTATTACTGGACTGGGAAAAGCACAGAGGTACATGAAGGCCTTAATACTTTTCAATGAAATGGAAAATAATGGGTATCTTCCAAACCTATTCACCCATGACTCCTCCAAAAAAATTGGCTTAGTCATTTGGGTATTTTGGGGATTGGATGATAGTTGGATTAGTCTTTAATTATTTGATGGGAATATAACCAATGCTAAAACCTGATCATGCTGGACATAATTTCTTCAGCACTTATGCCAAAACATTTACCTTTGCTGCTTCAAACTACCAGAATGAAGCCATACGTGAACACCATAGGAAGGCTGAGAGATTTCAAAACTCTCTGGGTTGATCAATCTGGTATTGACTGCTCATGCGAGCAGGGGATTCTACCCCTCGTGTGTTTTAATACTTTTAGTCGATCAGGGGATTTGAACACCCGACTTACTTTGGCATATTGTTTCATAACAAACTCCCTTAAAAAATAATATAATCCTATTCAGGGCAAGAAGAAGTGAATGGCAAGATACCTACGTTTTCAGCAAGACAATGGGAGAAATGTGTAATGAAAATATTTGGGGTGATTTACCATTTTCATAGTTTGTCCAAGTGTAATTGAGAGCACTTACAAATCCATTCCATGGATAGATGCAATGCAGCAAGTTCATTATTTTCTGTTCCTACCATTGCTTACTTGAAGATCAATAATTGATTATCAAAGAGTATAAAATTCAATAATGGCCTGGATGCAGAAGGATGGACCTGCATTTGAACTTCTTTGTCCATTTCCCTACCTCCCTACATGGCCATCAACATCCTATATTTTCTCAACCCAAGGAATTAAGTGAGAAACAAACGTTTTCCAAGACGTACTCTAAGTAATAATGCACATAATGCCAAAAACACTGTTTTCCACACACCAACCTGGCAGAAATACTGCTGCGCCAAAGTGTTCATGGCTAACCCGTGATACAGCTTATACAGATAGCACTCCTCTGATAAAATACAGCTAACCCATGAGCTGCCACAAAAAAACTACAGCCAACGATTCTCTATGCATAAATTATAAGCCTGTCCTGTATAATAATTAGTTTATGCTTGTCTATATGTGTGACAGATTAGATTTGTTATCAGGGACTGACAATAGCTGTTTCCTTGGGAGTAAGCTACCGACGCGTAAATGTAATTTCGAACCCGTAAATGAAGAATTTGTACACCAGGAGGCTCAAATTCGGGCGCAATTGATATAAATTCATGGAATTCACCCCCAAAAGCCACGAATTGATCTGTGCAATGTGGCCGACTGCGACGATCTGGTTAGACCATTCGGGCACTTTGAATTTTCCCTCAACCGTGTTTAATCCTTTATCAAATTCGCACCACAATGTCCGTGTTTAATCTGATAAGCTAGCCCAATCCACTTTGTGGTGACATTAACGAACTTAAAAACAGAAAAATTCCAGAGGGATGTTGAAATGCCTCCATTTCTTAGTGTTCATCTTTCTCAGTGTTTAGAAAGAAAGCACAAAAGTCGCATATATCAAACTTCTCAATCTTCTGATAAATATGCAACCCAACCAGAGCTACTAAGAATGCATTGGGAGAGAAGGTGTTTAAACCAAGTCTAGAACTAGCTCTACGGGTTCAAATGCTATTATAAGTATTGCTCCATAAACAAAATAAGGTGCATCATTGACTGCTTTACCTGGTCCTATAACTATAAGGGATTTTATATTGGGATTGCTCATGTGGACCTGGTACTACAAAACCAAATGTTGAACCAACAGAAGGATAAACATAATGAACTGCTGCTCCTATCTTTTTTTCTCCTGCGACTGCCTTATGTGCCTTTGCTATTGGGTCTTGATCATCTGCTTCATCAACTGAACTAACTGGATCGTCCGGAATTGGATCACGAGCACGAACTGGATCCCCCAATAGAAAATGTATTTGTCTCCACTCCACGGGTAGTATCTTCGACTGGAGCATCCCGAGCATCTGCAACAGAATCACTACCACCTTAATCCCCAACTTTATCTGCCATATCTAGTTCTCTCAAACCTATAGAAACTGGAGAGAAGAGGCAGGGAAGATCGTTGCGCGGGAGGTTTGAATTCGAAATCGCCAGGTAGATGGCAAATGAAATGAATGGATGACAGCGAACGGAGGTTGACAGTGATGGAAGTTGACAGAAATGTAAAGGGGATAAATGGGACAATGAGGATGGTGGGAAAATGGGGATTCTACAGAGAGGAAAGCCTAGATGGTGGTCGGAGGGTCGGCGCGACGACTGCCTCCGAGAAAAATCA
>LPNX010193297.1:11703-32138 GCA_001517045.1 Pseudotsuga menziesii | reverse complement strand
ATAATGACATTGATGCTATTTTAATGGGCCTAATTAGAATTCTTTTGTTATAACAAAAGGAAAGTCACAACAATAGTATTGAAATTTGAAATAAATTTGAAATCTGCCTATGATAAGGTGTCGATAGTAGTAATTAAAAAATGCTCTTTATTTGGCTTTACTTTGTGGAAAATATGAATTTAGTATTTCAATAATATTAGAACCACATTAGGGAGAGGATCATCCTTGTCAGTGTTGGCAGGTCTCCACCCATCATTATTTGACTTCATGTCAGGAACAACAACATCACAACCATCATTTTCAAGGTGCTTTTTATTCTTAAAGATCACTAGTGCAAGAGTTGGAAATTTTTCATTCAATAGTTTCATTGGTGGGTTGCATGGGAAAATATATGGATATAAATTGGACAACCAAAGATGCGGAAATGGATCACCTCTGGCTTCACACCAATGAATTCCTCCTCTGGTAACTTGTCCTCCAAAAGACTGTGAGGATACATGTTCTAGATGCAGACTCATTGTGTTGCATGCTTCTTCCCATAGAAACATTGAAAAATCTTGATAATGTATCATGGCCTTAGCAACCCCTATGATGGATTGATTCTTTAATTCTGCGACCCCGTTTTAATTTGTGTTGTATGGAATAATGAGCTCCATCTTGATTTTTTCATCCTTGCAGAAATCCTTAAAACCATTGGAGGTATACGCACCTCCATTGTCTAATCTCAAAAATTTGATCTTCTTCCCTGTTTGGCTCTTCACTAGAGCTTTGAACTCCTAAATCTTGCTAAATACCTCATCCTTGGTCTTTATAAAGTAGATACATGTTTTGCAAGAGAAGTCATCAATGAAGGAAACATAGTATATGCTTTTTGTGATTGATGCTAATGACATCAATTCATACACATCTCAAAGACTTGTGCTCGCTGCTTGAGAAAGCAACCTTGCCATGCTTGGCAAGTGTGCACCCTCTACACACACCCTACTACTAAATGTTTAAATCTAGAAGACCTATTACTATCTCCCTTAAAATAGGTAATGCGATGTGATGTAGATGTCCCATCCTCTTGTGCCATAACTTGCACAAGTTATTCGTGGCTTGAACAGGCTCACCCTATAACATGTATAAGTTGCCATCCCTAACTTCAATCACTTGAGTTGATCTTGGGATAGATTCCTTTGGTTATAAATACTTGTTGGTTCTTGAACTCCACTACAAAGTCCTTATTTTTTCGTGACCAAAACGAAAATAAAATTCTTCTCAAGACATGGAACAAACATCCTATCATTAAAGTCTTAAGTGTTACCTAACTGGAGTTGGAAAGGAATGGTATCGACCCTTGTTATTGGATACTTGGCATCATCACCAACCTCAATATGAACTCCTAAGATGTGGTCTTTTAGACTTGAAAATAACTCCTAGGATGATATCATATGCCTAGTTTCCCCATCGTCCACATACCAAACGTTATTCAGTGACTGTGTAGGAAGAAGGGAAAGATACCGTTGAAAAATCATTCTTGAACCTAGGTAAACTCGTTCATCTGAGTTTCAACTAAGGCTGCTGCAAGGGAGATTCTCTCGAGCACAAACACCTTGGACCAATGTTTCCCATTGAGATGGGAACCTTTCAATGCCTGGTTCACTAGCTCTTTGTCTTCAACCTTCTCCCCAATTGTTGCAAGTTGACCATGAATTTGTGGGACCTTCGTCAAGTAACTTGTGATGGCGTCTGAATTGGTCATCTCTAGAGATATGAGTTTGTTATGCAATATCATCTTCCTATTATGTTCTCGCTTTAGTAAAGGTTAACCACGGCATCAAAGATCTCCTTCATTACCTTCTTCTCGAATATATGAGGGATCAAATGATCCTTTATAACATCCATGATCACGTGCTTGGCTTTCACTTCTTTCTTGTTGTGAACTGTTAAATCCTGTGGATCTGTTGGTGTAGTTACTACATCCTTGACGCCTGGAGATCATTCTTTTCTAATAGAAGAGTTACTGTAACTTTCCATGATAGGAAATTTGGGGCACCTTCCAATCTCTCCTCGAACCTAAGGTCAGTGGATTCCATATTTGATTTGCACACAAAGTCCCAAAATTGATAAGCACTACCTTTGAAACCCTTAAATTGTTGGTCTTGGTTTCCCGCAATTGGTTTCGGTAGTTGTTTTCGACACTTGATCTACTTTTGTAAACTCTTCATATACTCTCAATCAAAGAAAGTTTGATACCATATACCATGTGATTTTTCAAACCCTAGGTGACTACTGCTCTTATGTTCTCAACTAAACAAAGTTATATTTAATTGTAGAAATTAAATTCTTCACATTGTAGTAATCAACATATAACTAAAAAAGAAATAGTGGAAGTAAAAACACATGTGGGTTATGTTACCGAACAAATGATCTCAATAACACAGAGAACAATATTATTTTGAGACAGTACAACATTACATTGAGGGTCCTTGCTCTTATAAAGAGTTTGAGGGACCAAAACCCTAACCCTAATATACAAGCCCTAACATTTAACCTAAAGTCACTTAAGTGACTTTATTAAATACGTATCCTTATATCTTAACACTCTCCCATAAGACACACATTGTTGAAAGATAACAAATTGAAATCAAATACATATACTTGAATAAAAACACATAAACTAAAAGCTAAACAATAGAAAACATATGTTGGAAGCTTTTTCTTTGAACCCGGACCAGGTTGAGGTCCATCAAGCCGCCTCGTAACTCTTGAAGAGGTGTAGCTCTTGAATTGAATTATTGAGTTTTCAGATTCCACTTCTGGAACTCCTGAATCATGAATCCTTTGAAGTCAATTACTAGACATCAATCTACGTGCATGTAACATAACCTCACTAGTAGAATACAATCCACATGCATGTTTCAACCAATGAGGGATCTTACCCTAGATTCACATCTATTGGTTCTCTGGGAAACCATCCATGGTGAGCTATTGATTGATCCCTTCATGTATTTAAAGTGTTGGCTCCCTAAAATGCATAAAATATAGTTTTCTTTAGTAAAGATAGCACCACTGGCAATGTTTGGTGGTTCTTCTTCGATAAACCTAACAACATGTGATGTGTGACCCATCTTTCGTCTCAAAATTCCTTCTCCATTAAATGACCTAGGATAATAATTGAGGGCATTAGGAATGATGTTTTCATAGTCAAGCTTTGAAACAAATCTCTGTTATTTCCCATAGGATATTCATGTCTTTAACAAACTTGATCTCTTCTTGCTGCTAAATTTTTTATTATTGCTAGAAGCTTATGGTGAGGACAAGCCTTAGAAGAAGGAGGCGAGGGTTTAAGGGGGTAAGTTAGGTTAGTTTTTAGGGATGTTAGGTACTTATAGGATTACAACAGTAGAAAAAAGATGAATAGGGGAGATGGTGTGTTTAGGAATGGTGTGACAAAATTATAGGGAGGCCTTGAATTACCAAAAATGTAATATTTTCCTGATTTTTTAGCCTTTTTAGGGTCCAATTTTAAAAAATTATTAGATTTTAGGGTTTTTAGGGCTTCCACAAATTTCTCCCCGGGGTTTTGAAGGGATAAAGAACGTAAGATGAATTTATAGGAGAGAGGGCCGAAATTTTAGGGAGGCCAAAAATTGAAAAAATTATCCTTTTTAATTTTCAGGTTTTCAAACATGAATTCGTAGACCTATTTCTAGCCCTAATTCTACCATGAAAAGGAAAATTTACACATGCATATGCAAGAAAATTTGGTGAAAGAGTGACAACATAGGGTTTTGTGGATATTACCCTTAAATCCTAGCCCTAGAGGAAAGCTGGTCACCTTCCTCTTGGAGGTATTTCTCCTTGTCTACCAGATTAGGGATTCTTGAAACAACCTTTAGGGTTTGTTTCAAGAGCCTAAACTAGGGCAAAGTTGGATATCCAAAGCTAAACTTCGTAAAAAAATCCTCTTAGGAGCATTTTTTGTTGATGTGATTGTAACTTCGGAATGTATTCACACATATATCTTATGTATTGTACCTAGATGTTTATTTCGAGAAGTGTTTGTAATGTAATTGAGTCATGTCATGCCTCGATGTTCCGATCGAGAGTTTCTATAATGTAAACAAGTAATGTAAAGTCATTATGGGTAACCCTCCTATTGATCAAGGGTTAAAGTCCCCGCAGTTGTGGGGCCCTAGGGTTATTAGACTATCCTAGAAAAGTCAGCCCTAAGTGAGTTATTGTAAGTCGGGGCAATAGTCCCCACCATTGTGTTAAAGTTAACCCTCCTTGTTGATCGAAGGGGCAAAGTCCCCATAGTTGTGGGGCACCAGGGTTATTAGACTCTCGTAGAGATGTCGACTGTAGTAAGTAATTGTTAAGTGAGGCCAACATGTTGGAGTGGACATTAAGTGAATGAAATAATATAAATAGAGAGTGAGCCTCTCTATTTATCACGCACACACTCACTCACTGGGGCGCATGAGTGAGAGAAGAAGTTGTTGGGACAAGAAAGAGAGAGACTACTGCTGTCGGGAGATCATCTTACTGTTTTTGGGGTTTTGCTTTTGGTGTTGATTCTATCTTTGAGGAAGTTGCGGGGTTTTCTCCTTTATGGTTTCCCTAAGGAAAATATTTTTGTTCATTGTCTCTTGTGTTTTATTGTTGTGCATGTTATTCTCTCAGATCAGATCCTAAGATCATAATGTTAGCTTGAATGATAAAAATCTAACATAGTATCAGAGCTAACACGAGAAGAAGACATTATGCAGTTGTAGAAGCTAGGGATTATTATTTTTTTAGGTCTCTCTCCACAATCCATCAATAAAAGTATGCTAGGCTGACTCTCCATTGAAAGGCGCATCTTTCTGTCGAAGCAGAATTCGATTCCGAGCATTTTTAGTTTTTGGTGCGGGAAATTAGGGCTTCTTATAGAAGAGGAATTTTTGAGCGAGCCCGACATATGATTTCTCTCCTCATCAAAATCAAAGTTTGGAGACCTGGGTCGAGATTTTTGGTTGGGTATAACTCCAGGAAAGTCAAACCCTAGTTTGACCCCGGGCCGAAAAAACCCTAAAATACTAAAACTGATAAGTTTTGGTACATTCGCTATATCTCAGTATTACAGAAGGCTCAGGAGCTGAAACTTTCACAATCCAAATATAAAATCCTGGTTTACACTATATCCAAATTTCAGCCTCAAATTCTCTATATTATAGGAGATATGATTCCTCCATGTTAGGGTTCTAGCCTCTCCCAGGGTTCATCCCCAAACATGACACCTGGGGATAATTGCTATATCTCGGGATACGATGGTCCAAATGAAAATTCTAAAGATTTTATAGAAAGGGAACATATTTTTCTTTTTGTGGTCCAAAGTTCAGACCCAGAATATTAAATAGTGACACGTGGTAGTGCATACAACTTCGCTATGATGAACAGTCTTGAAACAGGTCACGTTGGGAAACCGATCATAAGTACCAATTGCTGACACCAATTCTGATGAAACCTATGGTGTTGGAATATGTATAGGTGAGGCTACCTCATTGCAAAGTTTTAGACACATAGGAGAATCAATTTCAGATATACCGCAGAAACAGTAGCAGTCATTTATGTAGAAGAAATTGGTAAACTAGGGCTTCTTGTTCTAGGAGCTTCCCTCCACTTTTTCAGAAAATGAGTACATTGGATAGCTCACCTTGAAGAGGTATATATTTATATTAAATCATATCTAAAAGATTCCAAGTTTTGAAAATTATGGTTTCTCTGACAAACCCTAGATCAGCCAGTTCCAGAACCAGGACGGACACCTCAAATCGGTAAGATCTAATCTATTGCTATTTTCATTTGAGGTTCTCATTTCAAAGTGATCTATCACATCAGCTTGATGATAAGATTGGTGAAGTTGACAACCCTTACACAAGGACTTGGATATGATGCACTATTTTCTAGGCATGGATGCATGGAAGAATGCAGATGGAATTTCCATGGGACAAGGGAAGTATACGGTAGAGATCCTGAAGAGATTTCGGATGATGGATTGCAAGGCCATGACCACACCTATGGCATCGAACCTAAATCTATTGAGCGATGCTTCATCAAAGTCGGTTGATGCTACGATGTATCGTCAAATGATTGGGTCCTTGATGTACCTGACGAATATGAGACCAAATATTTTCTTTGATGTGAACACCTTGAGCCAGTTCTTGACATATCCGAGACATGTTCACTTGATTGCTGCAAAGCATATTCTGAGGTATTTAAGGGGTACAGTTGATTATGGGCTCAAGTATGAGGTGAATAAGAATATTAACCTGGAGGGTTATGTTGATTTAGATTGTGCAAGTAGTGCCATCGATAGGAAGAGAACTTCAAGGTGCTACTTCAGTATGGGATCAGGTGTGATCTCTTGGTTTAGCAGGAAGCAATCCTGTGTGACACTAAGTATAGCTGAAGCAGAGTATGTCGCAGCTTGTTCAGGTAGTTGTGAGGCAATATGGACGAGGAAGCTACTGTCTGATTTATTTGATATCCAATTAGATGCTACCTGTATATATTGCGACAACCAGAGTTGTGTGAAGTTGTTGGAGAACCCGGTGTTCCATGACAAGTTGAAGCATATCGAGATCAAGTATCACTATATCAGGGATATGGTGTAGAAAGGAGCAGTGAAGCTCCAGTATGTTGTGATGGACGAACAGATAGCTGATGTATTGAAAAAGCCATTGGCCAGAGTGAAGTTTGAGTAATCCAGGGAGAAGCTTGGTGTTCTCCAGATCAAGGTTCCCTCCAAGGGGAAGTGATGAGTTTGTAATCCATTCTGACATGGTGAGAGAATTGGTTCCTTCCATGGTCATATGTAAGGGCTGAGCCATTCTGTCATGGTGAAAGGATTGGTTCCTTCCATGTTAGATATGAGTGCTGAGCCATTCTGATGTGACTATAGGATTGGTTCCTACATGATCATATATAAGTGTTGAATGCCATTCTTGGAATGGAGGCACCTGGTCAGTTACCAGGAATACTCAGCTTGGTGCTAAGATGCCATTCTCTGGGAGAATGGAGGCACCTGGTCAGTTACCATGAATACTCAGTCTGGGACTGAGGGCCATTCTGATGTGACTATGGGATTGGATTGGTTCCTACATGATCAGATATAAGTGCAGAGCCATTTTGATGTGATTGTGGGATTGGTTCCTACATGATCAGATGTAAGTGCAGAGCCATTTTGATGTGACTGTGGGATTGGTTCCTACATGATTAGATGTAAGTGCAGAGCCCTTTCGACATGTAGGTTGGATTGGTTCCTTGCATGGTCGAATGTAAGTGTAGAGCCTTTCTGACATAGATGACTGGATTGGTTCCTCTCATGGTCAGATGTGAGTGCTGGGCCTTTTTGACATAGATGACTGGATTGGTTCCTCTCATGGTCAGATGTGAGTGTTGGGTGTGCCTTTCTGACATGGTGTTGGATGTGTTCCTCTCATGGTCAGATGTAAGTGTTGGGTGGGCCATTCTAACTTAGGGTCAGATATAAGTGCTGAAGAAGACCTAGATGGAGGTTAGGCCTACAACCAACATGAAAAAGGGTTGGCTTTGTATAACTTCATGTGACGAGAAGAATCAAGAGATAGCACCTATGATGATGATCCAGCAGAGATGTTCCAGAACCAGAGATGATCCAAATCGAGTGATGATCCAGATCTAGTGATGAAGATGACTTGAAGAAGAAGATGAATTGAAGATGAAGATGATGAGAACTTGACAATGATTTGGATGATACAGAGAAGAAGACTTGTACTGATAAATTGTGTCGAGAGAATACCTTCCTAGTTAAGAGGGAGTGTTGATGTAATTGTAACTTTGGAATGTATTCACTTGTATATCTTATGTATTATACCCCGACGTTTATTCCAGGAAGTGTTTGTAATGTAATTGAGTCATGTCATGCCCCGATGTTCCGATCGGGAGTTTCTATAATGTAAACAAGTCATGTCAAGTCATTGTAGGTAACCCTCCTATTGATAAAGGGTTAAATTCCTCACAGTTGTGGGGCCCTAGGGTTATTAGACTATCCTAGAGAAGTCAGCCCTAGGTGAGTTATTGTAAGTCGGGGCAATAGTCCCCACCATTGTGTTAAGGTTAAACCTCCTTGTTGATCGAAGGGGAAAAGTCCCCACAGTTGCGAGGCACTAGGGTTATTAGACTCTCCTAGAGATGCCGAATCTAGTAAGTAATTGTTAAGTGAGGCCGACATTTTGGAGTGGACATTAAGTGAATGAAAGAATATAAATAGAGAGTGATCCTCTTTATTTATCACACACACACTCACTCACTGGGGCACATGAGTGAGAGAAGAAGTTGCTGGGACAAGAAAGAGAGAGACTACTGTTGTCGGGAGATCATCTTACTATTTTTGGGGTTTTTCTTTTGGTGCTGATTCTATCTCTGAGGAAGTTGCGGGGTTTTCTCCTTTATGGTTTCCCCAAGGAAAATATTTGTGTTCATTGTCTCTTGTGTTTTATTGTTGTGCATGTTATTCTCTCAGATAAGATCCTAAGATCATAATGCTAGCTTGAATGATAAAAATATAACATTTTTACTACGCTAAGGGGATAGGAAGTAGATAAAAGGCCCTATTCAAACAGAATACAGCCCTAGGGCTACCATTCAATCATTCAAGAAGCAAAATTTACCTACTATTCACCAAGCAAGACTAAAAATGGAGTAGACTTACTTGAGGATGAGTTCTTCTAACCATTCTAGCATCCACAAGCATTAGAAAAGCAAAAGAGCAACCGACTTTCATCCACATGAGAAAAGAGTCATCCCTTCAAGAGGTGCCCATTACTTCATAAGGCCCTTCTTGGGTAAAAAAGTAACATATTGAGTTTTATCCTATAAGTTGTAAGTGAGGAGGTCTATTTATATGTGCTCATGCTCACTTTTACAAATAAAGCAGGTCAACATGCTTTAAAATGTCATTTTGAAATCATAAAATATCAAATTCAAAGTATAATATAAAATAATCAAGTATGTGGGTAACTTGGCGCATTTTCCCCAGTGTCTACCCAAAAATGACTAAAATAGCTAAACATGAGCATATTACACCGAGTTGAAGGTTGGAACAAGCAAGGGGGTGTCATGCCCCATCTAACACCAACAATGTTGATAATCCCTCAATTCCCCCCCAAATCAAGCAGTACAACTTGAATGAAGAAATGACATCATCATTGGAATATTCCCAAGGAAGGAGGGCGCTATGCTGAAAGAGGACCGAGAAGGGTGTACAAGGTGAGCTGAAAGGGAGGAAAAAAGCCTCAAAGTTGGAAAACTGTCACCGGTGTAGAAAACAAGGAGTGAGGTATGTGACCCAATGACCTTCCCCTAGGAGCCTTGGACACCAACCCCATGGTTAAAAACCCCAAAAAAGGTCATTCAACAATGCCATTAAGCAATAGTTCTCCTAGAGGAAGAATCAAAGGGTTCGACCATAACCACCCCTCAAAAGGTGTTGATAATACCCCGTCCTGGCCCTGAAGAAAAAATGTGACCCCTCCCCTTGGGAAAACATATGTAGGTGCGTTGGTACTGGTATCGTGTAACGGGGATGGAAAGCTTTTCTCCTTCAACCTCTGTTTGAGGCTCTTGATATTTAGAGGACCATGCATCTTCATCAAATTTAACATTTCTTCCGACCATTTTCTTCTTCTGTGCCGAAATGTAAATTCTGTAAACCTTGGAGGTATGTCTATAACCAAAAAAATATCCCTTAATGCTTGAGGGTTCATGTCAAGTCCTCTTCTTGTTAAGATCCTGAATATAAACAGTGCAACCAAATACATGAAACTGTGATAGATTTTTCTTAGTAGAAAAGGAATCTTTGGTGCCTTGTCTTTAAATATCCCGTGAGGACACTTATTCAGAGTGGAACAATGTGTTGCATGACTCTACCAAAATACCACTGAGCAAATCCATATCGTGGATAATTGTTTCCATTGTCTAAATGATGGAGCTATTATGCTTGAATTCAACCCCATTCGACCACGAGTTGTATGTCAATGCCCCCTCTTAACCTTTGCATTGTTAGGATATTTAGACACTTGGGAGTTAGTAAAGATCAACTTGTTATAATGTGTCTTTAGGTAAAGTGTGTCTCTTTAGTATGCATACATTTGTGTTCAATGTAATCCATGACTTTACCAAAAGACCCCTGAAAAAATCCATATCGTGGATCATCGTTTCCATTATCTAAATGATGGAGCTATTATTATTGACTTCAACCCCATTCGACCACAAGTTGTATGCCAATGGCCTCTTAACCCTTGCATTGTTAGGATATTCAGACACTTGGGAGTTAGTAAATATCAACTTGTTATAATGTGTCTTTAGGTAAAATGTGTTTCTTTAGTATGCATACATTTGTATTTAATGTAATCCGACGGTCATGATATGTTCTAGACATAGAGTGATCCAAATGATTCATCTTCACCTTGATCTTAACGGCTATTGATTTGTGCTTTAACACTATATTGGTCCATGATATCTATTTTAAGAGCATGGAGGGTCATTTGCTTGAGGATCGATTATGAGAAACTCATTTTTTTTCTTTGCATAATATATTGCCTCAAGTAGCTATTTGGTTGGGGTCATGGACTGTTTCCCTTTCTAAGGGTTTTAATGACATAAACATTGATATCTTAATCTATGATTTGTTTCTATCAGCGGTTGCTCAAGGTGTTCAATCTTTTGGAATTATCATGTGTTAGTCAAACATGGTATCAGAGTGCCTATGGGGTCCTACTTCCATTGTTGATCGAGATCTTGAACCTGTGATGTCATGTGCATCAAAGGATTTCAAGATTCACGATTCAATTTTATGGGTTTTTCTAGGATTTGATTAAAAAGGATCTATATAAGGTCCTTCTTAATTTCATATTTTCGTTTAGGGAAAATCACTATTATGTCTTCACAGAAAGTTGTACACTAGAAATTTCAATGTCTATTCCTACTTAGAATTACGGTAGCGATTGTGGATGGGAGTCTATCTACATCTAGAGTTTTTTTATTTTTTTGCAGATCCTCTTTTGGTTGAGGGTCGCCTTAGTTCACCTGTGACCTGAGTTGCCAGTTTCAACGGAGGTCGAGGGGGTGAAACCCCCCTCTTTTTCATCGGTCTTTTTGGGAGCTGGAAATGGATTGAATATCTTCTCTCGTCCTTCCTTCATGGCGCCGTGACATCTCTTGGAGCAAGAACCTATGTTGAATCTTGATAAAGGAAAAATAATTGTCGATGATTCTTCTCCTTCACATCCAAAATCAATTTGCGCTTGGGAACTGATGCACTGCATTTCTCGGTCTACCTCAACGCCTCGATACATGATTAGATATGAAAGGGTTTCCAATAACTCTCAATTTATGAGAGATCATGCGATGATATACAAGTTTCTAGGGCTTTGGCCCTCTGAAAGATACTTAGTTAAGTGGATCTAGACTTTGTGGGAACCCAAGGGCCATTTTAAGCTACAACTTGGTTTGAAGGGTTTCTTCACAGCAATATTTCACAACCTTGAAGACAAGAAAAGAGTCTTTGAAAATGGGCCCTATTTTTCAACTTTGCGGGCCTTTTCATGAATTTATGGACATATCAATTTAACCCAGACAATGAAGACTTTAGGTATGCTCCAGTCTGGATCAGACTTTACTCTCTTCCACATGAATTTTGGCTTGAAGAAATCCTAGTTGGAATTGGCAACACCCTAGGAAGATATGTCAAGTCAACATAGGCCACAAAGCTGCGTCGATATACCTCCTATTCCATGATTTGTATTTATATGGACATATTGCAACCATTACCATGATCTATTTCATTGGAATACCAGGATGAAGAATGGCAGCAAACAATTGATTACGAGCATATCCCTTTTCGGTGTTGAAAATGCCATGTGCATGGGAAGCTCTTTAGAGACTACCCCATAAATTCCCAACCAAATACAAACCCTCCAAATATAGACAAATTAAAGGAAGGGCTTACCTTGGTTCAGAACAAGCGTTGAGATTCTCAGAAAAAACCTGCAAGACAAACTAAGATGGCTCCCTCGAATCGTAATTCTTTTGAGATCCTCAACAATTTTTTGAGTAAAAATGTTGTAGATCAAAGTGGCCCACCTGGAAATATGGATCCAATGACGACTACTTCTAAGTCAGGTATAGTGTCAACTATTCTTGATCCATGCCCCTCTCCACCCATCGCCCTGATCGTGGCTACTTTTGGTCTTAATGAATCTGAATCCATGGATGTTCAGTTGGATGCGTAAGAACTTGATGGAATTGCTCTTGTCCAATTGGAGGATGCATATAGAAACAAATAATTAATGTCCTTTCCTCCATATCAGGTACAATATAGCCTGGGGCTTGAAACATAGCAGTGAAATATAGCTTGGGGCTTGAAATCCATGCATTGATCTTTATTGACAAGATGCACCTTGGTCAGAAGTCTACTTAGAAGTTAATCAAGGAGGTAGGAAACTACATGGATGAATCAGATAATATTCATGTGATTTTGAGTAGATTCCAATCCCTCTCCTGTAGATTCCAACCCCTCTCCTCAAAATATCTACAATGAAGATAGTCTAATGGAACATTAGAGGTTTGAATGGAAGGAGTAAGCAACAACTCCTTCAAAAGTTTATTATGAATGACAATCTTGACCTTATTTTCCTTTAGGAAAAAAACTGTGCAGGAGATAGAGAAGCCACTACCATTCTCTCAAAATGTTGGAAGCATGGTAGTTTTATTAACTCATACTAGAGGCTCAATAGGGTTGTTGGCCATCCTCTGGAACCTTGCTAATATCCTCTTAGAGAACATATTTTCTACTATATGGTCTATCTCCACCAAATACAAAATCATAGGATCCAATTATGAAGGCTTTGTTACCAATGCTTATGGTCTTCCTTCACCTCTAGAGAAGACCAAGTTTTTGGAAAATTTAGAGCAGTTTAGTATGATCATCTAAGATCATTGTTAGATATTGGGAGGAGACTTCAAAATTATCACCTCTCTTGAGGGAAAGCGTGGGGGAATCAGTGTCTAGACCATGAAAGTCATGACTTTCAGCTACCCATCGACCACCTCCCCCTTGTTGGTCTAGAAAATACTAATGGTGATTTTACTTGATCCAATCATCGATCTAGAATCCAACACATTACCTGTCGCCTGTATTGCTTCCTCACTTTTGAATCTATAATGATGACAAGATCTCCCATGGAAGACTGGATTCTTCCCTTTGTCGGCTTAGATCATTGGCCTATTTAGATATGGGTGGATATCTTTAAAACTTCGTGCTAGAGACTGTTTTGATTCGAGAAGTTTTGGTTAGATCATCGGGACTTCAATGAAAAGGAGCACCAATGGTGGTCTGAAGCACCAGTGATTGAAGGGACAAGAATGTATAAATTCCAATAGAAGCTAAAGTTTTTGATGCAATAAATGAAAAAATGGAACAAGAGCACCTTAGGCAATATTTATGAAGCGCAATGAATCCTCGAGCAAAGCCTTAAGGAAATTCAACTTGAGGTTATTGAACGAGGGTTTTTCGAGTAACTTTAGGTTGAGGAATCCGTCATCAAACAACAATTGGCAGAAAGGAATGCGCATGAAGAACTCTTATGGAAGAAAAATTCAAGACTTCAATGGCTCAAGGAAAGGGAGAAGAACACAGAATTCTTGCATAGGTTGGTCATCCACAATAAACATATTAACTGCATCCATCAACTTCAAGATGCAAATGGTTAGAAGCTTACGGCCCATTCCAACATTGAGTATGAGTTGGTCAACTATTATCAGTCTCTTCTTTCAGAGCCTCGCTTTGACAGATCGGATGCCATATTTAAAGTGACTCAACATATTCCCAGGTTGGTTATTAAGGAACATAATGAGGCCATGCTTAGGCCCATTGCGCTGGATGACGTGGAAATCGAATCAAGGAATGACAATAGGAAAATCTCCATACCCTAATGGGTTTACTACCGACTTCTTTCACCACTGTTGGGACATGATCTGTAAGGAGGATTGGATTATGGTGGAAGATTTAGGATGATCGGGCTTGATGCCACCTGATCGGGCTTGATGCCACCTGTCCTTAATGCTAACTTTATCACTCTGATCCCCAAGGAGGAGCATGTGTCGGATCCCAAGTAGTTTTGTTCCATTATGCTCTGCAATGTCATTTACAAGATCATCACTAAGGTAATAGCTCTCCAACTCAAACCCATTCTTCCTCTTCTTATTTTTCATGAGAAATTAGGCTTTGTGGAGGGAAGGAAAACCATGGACAGTTTCATTCTATCCCATGAAGTCATTCATTCCTTGAAAACTCTAAGGAATCTGAGCATGCATATTAAACTTGACCTCTCAAAAGCTTTTGACATGCTAAGATGGAAATACATGCAATCTCATTTAGTGGATTTTGGCTTTTTTCCTACCTGGATCAACTGGATTCTAAATCTCACCTCCTTAGTCATCTTCTCCATCTTGGTCAATGGGACACTCTCCACCCCCTTTACCCCCTCCAGAGGCATTTGTTAGGGTGATCCTCTGTCTCCTTTCCTTTTCATAATCATGGCTGAGGGCTTGAGTCAATACATTAACTCATCTATTGTTGATGGCTCCATTAAATTTCTCCCCATCCATGGTATCAACCCTCCCCTTTTTCACAACCATTTTGTTGATGACACTCTTCTATTGAATTCCCCTACTACCAGAGATTCCAGTCGCATCTGTGACATTCTCCATGATTTTAGCAATCCTCAGGAACCTCTATCAATGCTACCAAATCCCATATTTTCTTTTTCAATACTTCGATAGCTGTCCATTCGTTCATTTCCTGAATCTTGGGCTTTAGCAGCGGCTCCCTTCCATCCAAATACTTAGGCATTCTCTCAGTCACAATGCTTTACTTAGTAGCTCCGAAGAAAATCTTTTGTCCACTCTTTATAAGTGTCTTTCTCTGTGAACTTATTTCTTGCTAAATATCCCTACTCACCTTATTATGGTAAAATCAGTGCTTCACGACATTTCAATACCTTTTCTATACCCTTGTGGCCCAAAACAGATCATCAAATCTGTATGTAATATGCAACGAAAATTCCTTTGGCAAGGATGTAATGTTGGTCGAAAATGGGATCTTGTCAGCTGGGAGAAGATATGTCAGCCCAAGATGGCAGGTGGTCTAGGCTTAATAGATCCTCATACGCTCAATCAAGTTCTCGGTGAAAAAAGTATAGTGTCGATGGCTTAAGAATCTTAATGAACTATGTGCTAAACTTTGGAGAGTCAAATATACCCCGAATCTTCAAGAGCATAATATAATATGTTGGGATGGCATATTGAAGGGGGCCTTTATATGGAATCCTACACAGGTGAATCAGACACTCATTCAGGATCATGCCTTTTGGGAAATTCAAGATAGATGTTTTTCTCGCTTTTGGACATATTCCTGGAAGAAGATTCCACCCCTTAATCAACAACCCATCATCAATGCCATCCTGGCTAGTATGCCTTGTTTTGAGGACTCTATAGTTCATCAGCTTTGGAACGAACCAAGAGACAACTCAACTTGGAGATCATGAAAGCTCATGCATACAAACTTGCTCATCTCAGAGGGAATTGGCCTTAATTCTTGGCATGATTCGGTAGCTCCCAGAAAGATTAGAATTAAGCATGTCCTAGACTTTCTTTGCTTGGGGAACCTCCCAATTGGATCCTTCACAACTAAGGAGGATTATTCTCTTCATGCAAAGTCCTCTTTGTTGCCGAAAGGAGATATTTGGAAGCATATTTGAACTTGAAGTTGTGACCCAAAGTTAGCACATTCCTTTGGCTTATTGCTCATAACAACATTCTTACCTGGGAAAATATTCGAAAAAGGAACTTTATTGGCCCATCAATTTTCCACCTTTCCCAAGCTCACGAAGAATTCATGGAGCTTCTATTGAATCAATGCATCTATAATTCTTAGATATGGGGCCTTCTAGCTCAAGTTATGTGTTCTTTTGATCACATCAAGGATAACATTCCCAACACTTTGGCCTGTTGGCATGTAAATGCTTTTAAAAATCCCATCCTCATCCGAATGTGGAAGTTGCTCTCCAATTTTACTTTGTGCCATCTTTCGCAAGAACGCAACTGCCAAATTTTCCACTCCAAACAGCTCGATGTCAACCTTGTTTGGGAAAAAATTAGAACTTTTGTCCTGGAGACTATCACTATTGATGAATGGAACGCAAAATATTTTGAATGTCAGCTAAAAGAGTGTTATATCCTCTCTCAATGGTTTCTTAACCCTCCTTCTAATGCCATCCTTCCAACCTTCATATCCCTAAGTCTGAGAAGTCCTTGCAAATGGAAACTTCCCCCACAAGGCTTTGTTAAAATGAATTTTGATGGTCCCTTTAAGGGAAATCCAGGTTCTTTTGGTTTTGATGTGGTATTAAGAGATGATCATGGAAGTATGCTTCAATTCTTGCAAGGAGTATTGGCCGTGACACCAACAATTTCGCTAAGCTATGGGATTTGATCTGAGGTATCTAATCTGCCTTACATCAGAATCGTTTTCAGCATATTATTGATGGATATTCACAAGTTATCTTGCACCTTCTCTCTAAAATTATCAATGGATCTCGACCTAAAAAAAATGTCCAAGTTAGCGACTTCTTGCTTATTTGGATCTTCTGCAATCACTTCTTAATCCTCACTTGGTGCTTATCCCCTCACATGTGAAAAGGGAAGTTAATAAAATTCTTGATAAGCTTGCTAATATCGACATATCTCTGAAATCCATCAATTTGGATTGTATTGCTAACCACAATCTAGAAAAGCAAACTCTTTAGGAATGCATTACTCTTGCCACTCAAATAGACCTATCCCCAGATGGGGTGACTGAACGTTCATGAAAATGGCTACACGACAGGCGGTAATGTGGGCCAAGTGGGGGCATATTCTCCCACTTATTCCTTGCCCTCATGCAAGACTTAATGCAACCCTAGAACCATGTCGGATTAGTTGCATTCAAAGAATTTTGTTGCCTTTTTTGACGCTCCCTTGTGTTGATCCTTAGTAGATGTAGTTAACTTTGTGCTTGGAAGACAGGACTATCCGTAATGCTAACTAGATTTTGTAGCAGATTATCGCTAGCACATTTACTTCGGACATGATGCTCCACTTATGGTTCAAGCAGCTCGACATTTTTAGTCATTCTGGCCATCCCTTCAAGCTCATTTTGCATTTACTGTGGGCTCTCTCTACTATTTTGGTTGCTCAAGGTTTTGGTTTTAGATTGGTCTGGTCTTGTATTATGCCCAAGTTCAGGATTCGTGGTCGCCCACACCATAGTAGTGGGGGACATGCTCGTGCTTTAGGTGCACCTGATTCTCCTATCAGCTCAACGATTTCCTGTATCCAACACTCTTATGTGGTTATGGAATACGGTAGAGATGTTGTTGCTTCTTTGGATACGGACATGATTTATGTTGTCATGGCAGATGGGGGAGATGTTGTTGCATCTCAGGATTTAAAGGTGACTTCTGCTAATTGGGGTTGTTTCATTGAATGGTTTGATGATTGTGGTCATTCATTGGGCTTTGGAGATAACTTGTGGTCCATCAGAGTGCAAGCCTCATTCTGGGATGGACCTTCCCTTTCCAATTTGTCTCGCTTCGTTTCTTCTGGTGACCATCCATTGACGGATTCTAGGGAGAATTATATGGTGGTTCAAGGCCTTTGTGACATGATTTTTGATAATCGTTGGAATATGGAGGATTTGTGCTTGAAGCTAGAGCTCATGGAAAACAAGCTCTCCATCGTCATCTCTCCTCTCTTTGGCCAGAAGACCAGCTCTGCTCATATGGAAATTGTTGACCACAACACCATTATTCTGCAGAATGTGGCTCCTCATCTCAGTTTGTTTTATGGAATCAGGGCCTAGGTATAAAATTAGTTTAAATGTTAATTAATCTTGAGTCTATGTTTTGTTTTCTCTATGGTTTTGTCATGTATTGAGTGTTTAGTCTCTTCAAGCTAGTTATAAGAGAAATTTTTGTCATCTCATATGCTATATGTAATATCTGTACAAGTGAGGGTATGATGGGTCGTAATGATATCATTTATCAGCCCTCTTAGACATGGCCATGGGCCTTTGCTGTAGCCATGCACTTTCTTACAAAAAAACAGGATCTATAAAGATGTACAAGTGAGGGTATGATGGGTTGTAATGATATCATTTATCAGTCCTCTTAGAGATGGCCATGGGCCTTTGCTGTAGCCATGTACTTTCTTACAGAAAAATAGGATCTATAAAGATGTTATGCTGGTGTCTTAAGAAGGGTAAACTTGGAGGTAGTACAAATTCAACTTTTTTGGCCCTTATACCAAAGGAAAAAAATCATGCTTCCTTCTCTAGGTTTAGGCCAATTTCTCTCTACAACACATTATACAAGATTATATCCAAGATTCTTACATCTAGATCAAAACAATTTCTTCCCAAATTGATCTCAGAAAATCAGGGTGGATTCATTTCTCAAAGGCCAATTCTTGATAATATTATTTTGGTACAAGAGGAAATTCATTCTAGAAAGCTTAGAAAAGAAAGAGGCATGGTGGTCAACATGGACATGGCCAATGCTTTTGATAGAGTTAGGCATTCTTTCTTATATTTGGAAATGAGAAAAAAAAATCTCAAAATTTCATTAGGTGCATCCAAGCTTGTATAGATTCCCCATGGATAGCTCCTCTGGTTCATGGGAGACCATTGAATTTCTTTTAGGGGATAACGGGGATTTGGTTGGGATGTCCTCTATCTCCTATCCTGTAAATAATCATGGTTTATTCTTCGTATAGAAGGATGGAAAAGGAAAGGACCTTGAGAAACTTGTTAGGTATCACACTAGTCAGAGGAGTTAAGGCGATCGATCACTCACAATTTGCAGATGATACTCTTCTTTGGGGGGAGCCTTGTTGATCAAAGTAGACATGTTCAAGATTTCCATTCCTTGTGTACCTCATGAGAAGTGAACAAAGGTAAATGTAGAATTCTAGGACGAAACTCATGTCTAATTAATCTTCAAAAAATTGTTGACAAGTTGAAATGTTTACTTTAAAAATATTGGAATTATTTCATTTATTTAAGAATAACTATATTTATTGGTTGCTTTAGTGATTGGATTGGGAAACAATTAAGCGAAAATTCATAAAAAGAATGAACCAATGGGGATCACAATGGTTAAATCTAGCAGGTCGGGTGGTCCTTTTAAAATATCTATTTGTTTCTCTTGCAATATTTTAGAACTATGTTCTTCTATCCCTGTCAAGGATCTCATCTCAAATAGATTCACTCCAACGAAATTTTTTATGGCAAGGGGGAAGTCAAATTCTAAAAAATATCATTTAATCAGCTGGAAAATTGCTACTGCCCTTTTTTATCATGGAGGGTTAGCACTAAAGGAGATAGGCCTAATGAATAATACTCTTTGGGAAAATATTTTTTGGAGGCTTAGTATTGGGGAAGAAGGGTGGTGGAAATAAATCTTGCATAAGAAATATTGCCAAACAACAAGATTTAGAATCATATATCAAGATTTCTCAGCTCAGCCATGTTCAATGATATGGAGTCTTTGTAAAGCCTCTATTGAAGTGCTCATAGGAAGTGTGACTTGAATGCTTGGAAATGGAATGGACATTAGAATATGGGAGGACATAATAATGCATAAAACCGTGTTAAAAGAGAATCTTCAACTATTTCAACTTCAAGTATGGATGAAAAGTAATAATTTAATTCAATATATTGAGGATATTGTGATCTGGGATGATGAAGGTTATTGGACAGGATAGAAAATACCAAACCTTCTAGAGAATTTGATGCAAAAATGGCATGATCTATTCCTTCATCTTTCTGGGGCAACACCTATTAGTCGTTTTGTTTATGATAGTAGGGTCTGGTGATTAAAGTGTAGAAAATATTCAGTGAAAGAAGGGTATTTTAATGAGAATCAACCCCGTTGCACTCTTCTTCAAAGTTTTGTTTGGAAGACTATATGGAAAGTGACACCCTGCCTAAAGTTAAGTTGTTCAATTGGATTCTTAATCATCGTAGAGTTTTAACTTTTGACAACCTTCAAAGGAGATGATTACATGGTCCATCTTAGTGTCAGCTCTGTAAAAAGGAGGAAGAAACGATCAATCATCTATTTTTACAGTGTGAATTCGTTACTCAAGTTTCTAGCAAGAGCTTGGTAGGTTTAAATATTCAAATAACAATGCCTAACACCCTATGGGAATCTTACTCAACAGTGACACAAAATATATCCGAGGAAATTTATTGATAAGCCTATACTAAAGAATATTTAGAGAGATCTCCCTTATTACATATTTCGGAAAATTTGGTTGGCAAGCAA
>LPNX010193297.1:0-11038 GCA_001517045.1 Pseudotsuga menziesii | reverse complement strand
ATTTTAAATTTTCATCTATTGTTTGTGTTAATTCAATTTTATAATAGAAGATGTGCATGCATTTTACATTTAGATTTTATCAATGTGAAATTCAAATACCCAAATGATAAATGATTCATGAATCAATAAAGAATTGACAATTGTGTTTACTATGATGGATTTACTATTTACTTTTAAGTTTTAGTGTGTAATGGTGATGGGATGAGGAATTTATATGTTAATATGTTGGAATTTATATATTTTTAATAACTTTAAATACCTTGGCGTCCCCCCATCCCCTAAGATTTCCTAAAATTTAGGGTGGTCTCCACACATTCCCAATGTGCGTTTCCCCACTCCCTCGCTCTCGTGTCCTGAAAACTTGGTGGAATACTGTGTATTATACCCTAATTATGGATTAATGACCAAAGGACTTGCAATTATCAGCATGGACTTCGTGGCATGTGAAAATAATTTCATGTGGATGGGAAATCTAGAGAGCATCAAGCAGTTCAACTCGATTATATATGGCATTCAATTCTCAATATGGAAAATCCCTGCAACAGTACAACTAGTATGATGGAATTCATTCTCTGCAATCATGGTCTTGGTACGAGCCCTTATTGTCATTATGAATGGAGAGCTCTCAATTTTCAATATTGATATGGAATATTCTCCCTTTGGAGAGTTGATTTTGTGGAGAATTATATATAGGGAAGTCGGTTACAATGGCAGAGTCATTGTGTTTATATGGAGGAGTCTGCAAACTAACTTGTTAATTTTTTATAAGTTTGTAGCGCAACAGGATAGAGATTTGAGAAACTATGTGGTAATGACCGTGTATGTGTTGCATTATATCGCATCTTTTGTTCTTAGATACTTGCTAAGTTGTTGCGGTCTGGGGCTTGGGAGAATACAAAAGAAATTGTGAAGAATAGTCTCAGAGTTAGAGTGGAGTTGCAGTAGTCTGGAGACTTGGTGCATAGAGAAGTAGTTTTGAGGAGACCTTATGTTGAGGTAAGTTTCAATCTAGCCACCTTTAACCATTAGGGTTATAATCTAGTGTAGAAGCTGCATCTTGTTTATTTTCTTAAGTTGGAAGAAATACAAAAGTTAAGGTTGTTATATGCAACAATTGGGAGTTTGGTTGCAATTTTATGTCTTAGAAACCATGCAATTTTCTGGTTTAGTTGATTTGGGTTATAAGCATTTGGTTCTTGGTTCTTCAGTTCACCATTATGTTTCAATTCTGGTAGATTTAGAAAAAACAAAGAAGATAATGTTCAAGCACTACTCAGAGTGCACTCTGTTTGTGAGTAAATTCAACAACATTTCTAGAATTATTTCCTATACCTTTGATTAGGTGGAGGGTCTTGCATTCTAGTCTTTGGTGTTAGGTCGAGTATTGGATCCTTGGTATAATATGGTTTCTCCTTCTAGAAACCCTGGTATTTAGAAGGTGTTATCACATGAAGAAACAAATAATTCAGTACAAAAAGAGCTTCAAAAAATTTCAAACTGGTAGAAGCACTAGGAGCACAAGTATTTATGTGATCAAGTCATTGATGAGAGTAAAATCGATCTCTTTCAGGAATAGTTGAAGCACATGCAGTATAAATTGGTTACATGGTAGAAGTTGAGATTGAGTTTTGCAAGGTTAAATTTGCATCCCAAAAAGAACAAACTACTTAGATCTAGGATACAGTTGAAGGTAAAGATAAGGAGTAGAATTTAAGCATGGATTGGGAAATTAACAACCAATTCTAAAAATGTCCCAAGACTTACTATTGAAGGAAAAGTAGGAATTAGGAGAATCCAATCCTCCTCAAGGGTTACCTTTTCCAAATCAGAATGCAAAAGTTTCTGCAAAGACAGACTAAGTCTCAGCATTTTGTTTTGTTATGCATTGTAAAATCTTGTTTTTATTAGGCTAGTTTATTCGCATATATACATGCAAGTATTATAGTATCGCTAGAATCATGGATGAAAGCATCCTTTTTGTAAATTGCAATTTTTGTGCAGATCTGATTAGATCTATCTCCTATAATTCTCAATCTGAAAGAACTAGATGTAATCTTAGGCTAAGTCATCGGGTTCAGTGAATTTTCGCCTTAAAAATCGAAAATCACCAATTTTTTGAGCTTGTCAAATTAATCCTATTAAAATCACGAATTTGAGTTGTAGGGATTGGCAAATTCCAAGGGGAATTAGTTCTCCCAAAAAGAAGGCTGATTTTAATTAAAATATGGAAAAAAATTGTTTGAAATATGATTTCCTGCTTCCTTGACCCATGGGTAAACTGTAAACCCTAGTTTGCTTTTGTGACCCATGAGTAAACCATAAACTCTAGTCTCAGTCTATCACCATTTTTCATTGCTCATTTGACACGATTGGAGTTGTTGAGTCTCACTTCTAGTTCTCAATGATAGTGAATGAACTGTGAAGTGTATAGTGACAATGTTGCTTTGTGGAGGCCTCTGATGACCATTGTTCCTTTACCCGTGGCCGTGAGTCGCACTTTGTAAGGTTGAGCCTTAGTGGGCAGTATTCTATCGACCTTACATGTCATGTCTTAATTTAAGTGATATATTACATATATTATAATACATATCTGGTAATGTTATTTTGTAAAGTTCTGTTTATATTAAAATTTATAGTACTATAACATTATATAATATATATTTAATATTTTTATCCTTTTATAAAAGTTATTAGTAATTACTGATATATGTGTGTACACACACACATGTATATATATATATATATTTAATTTTAATGACGAATTTTATCAAAAAAAATTGCTCAACGAATTTTTTCTGAATTTCATTCATGTCGGATTCGAACACGAACTCGAACCAGGTGACTTAGATCTCATTTGATCTGGCTAGGTTGTGAACTTTTTTAGATAGTATGAATAGTACTTGTTTTTGTGAAAAAAAAGAATTACATTGCTAATATAGATATGGTTAAATAAATAGATTCAAACAAAGAATAAATTATTCTGAGTTGATTTGCAAAAGGCATGACAATCATACTTTGAATCTGATGTCTCCCCTCATATAGTTAATAATGAGCACAAAGTCCCCAATCATGTGAATATTTCCAAACCTTTTTTCTCTAGCCAATTTTAGGAGACATTCCAGCACCATCATCTTAGCTGTGTCATTTGAACCTGAACGCAAACCTGTATTTAGTTTAGTGAAATAGGAATTTGAGAAGAACAATACTCCTCTAGCACTACAAAAAGCATGTGGGCCTTGATTATCCCCATCAAAGTAACCATAAGGAGTATATTTGTCTATCAGTAGGTCCCCAACTGGTCTTCGGACTCTTTCCTTTATATACAATTTGAAAGTTTGAAAAATTGCTAGAAATATGAGAAAATACTTTAGAGGATGGATTTTGTTTATCATTAAATAAACTACCATTTCATGCTAGAGACACATGTAGAAGAATTATGCATGGTAATGCTTTGAAAACCTTTAGTTCTTTCTTCATATACCAAGTTCTTAAGACCATTCAACACAATTACCATACCAAACATTTGAAATGCCAATCAATAATTACCTCCCCACAAAAAATTAAAACACACTTTCCTAAATATTTCAAGAACTCATTTTGGATTACAAGCTAGTGAATGTCAATACACTGGATTTCTTCCAACTCTGATTTTACCAAGGTTAACCTGACTCCCCCGAATGTGACCTATTACACCAATGGAATTTTTTTCCTTATATCCTTTCATTAATCCATACCATAACTATTTGGATTTAACACAAACCCTAAGTGCATGAAGCCTTCCAACATGTTAAGGGTTTTAAAAGGAAACAACTTTGCCAACCTTTGTTCAATTTTCTCCCTCAACCTATGAAAACAACAAGTAGATTTTTGAACATTCACCTCCATACCCATAGCCAAACAAAGTATTGTAAATCTCTTGTAACTTTTTGGCTTCAATTTTTCAACCATTGAATCCCATCCATTCTTTGTAGTCATAGCACTTAATCCCTAGTCATGCATCTAGAATAACAATGAATTTTATACTTTTGTTAACCATCATGAAATAGGAAGCATGACGATAACTTACATATTGCTAAAGTGGTGATTTATAGATGGACCACAACAATCTATTTTGATCAAGTATCAAATTCCTCTTGTGATTTTTAGAAATAATCATGCTGGATGTTGCACTGTTCATGATTTTTGGTAACCACATGTCTAGTTTGCTCTCGAAATACAAAGTGAGGGAAGCAAGGGGAAATATCTGGATTTTGAAAGTTACAATTTCTTAAAACCGTCTTTTGTTTTATGTCCAAACATGAATAAAAAAGTGTTGAAAAACAAAACTATGTGCTTGTAGTTGTAATAGTGTTTAGAACATTTTATGTTTTGTCTATACTTACAAAGTTACAAACTCTATTGTCAGGGAAATAGATTTCAAATTATTATTTTTACATGCTTTCCTTATGCTTGTTTGATGGTTTTTGAAGTCATTTTATTTAAAAAAAACATATTCATAGATCGTTCACTCTACCTGTTAATAAAGTCCATAGGTGGGCATGCTTATTTTGAATGCAACCTTCAGATGACATGTGACAACGTAATTTTGAAAAACATTGCTAGGGTAGCTGGAGTATAGTTGTTTGAACCATTTTAATACATGTTTTTTCTTTATTAGGTCATCTGGTCCTTATAGGGCATCACATACCATTCCCTGTTACAAGAGAAGCAACCAAGAGATGGCTTCAGCACATGGAAAAGGCACTAGATAGTGTTTCCAAAATTGTTTTAGAATCAAAGATCGACGTGTTTAATTTCTTCAGGTAGATAGGCTACGGGATTTAGAAATTTGTGTTATGGAAAAGATTATCTTTACACCAAATTTCAATATATATTTCTATTACCAGGTATTACTTGATATTGCATATTATAGGCATACTGCATTCTTTCTCATAGCAGGAAATGAAATGGCAAACCAACAACAAACATGTGTTCACAATGTGCAATGTAGGTGATGAATGAGTTTCCAGTTTAAACTGCTGACTGGAGTCAAAAGATGAATGCAAGATATGATTGTTTTTAAATTATATTGGTGGAATAATCCATCATGCAACAGTTCTCTACTTAGGTTTTCATTGATAATTTTCCTTATGTAGTTATCCAAGTTAGACTATGCATACACTAAAATTATTCAAAAATGAAAAACAAAATGAATTGTTGAAAGGTCTGAAGATATATTTCCGATTTCATGTTTGTTCTTAGATTCTCTAGTTTACATGCAGCTAAACCTGCCTGTAAGGAAATGGGAATTTCCAAATTATTGTAATTCTTGTATGGTATTCATATGAGGCTGAAATATTGATGGTAATCAACATTGATAACTCTTAAACAAGGCAATGTTGATTGATATCAATGTCTTGAAGTTGACATGTTATAGTCCTACAAATTTCACTTGTATATGAGAGAGCATATATTGAACAGGGGACATGTTTAAGTACTGATTTAAAATTCCAGTCAAATCCATAATTTAATTCTAGAATCAGATGGTTCATATGAGAATTCTATAGTAGCTAATTTATGTTTTCTTGTCCATAGATCTAATAGCTTTCTGTTAGAAAAAATATGTTACCACTACCATAACTCACTGTACTAAAATGGACTTAATCTTAGTGTGTTTGTAACTTTGTGTTAGCATCGAAAGGTTTTATTTTTTTGTAAATCCAGTGTAGTTTTTGAAATGTTCCAAGTTAGTATTAAGGATGTGTATGGGAAAGATTAAAGTTCATTTTTAAGTTCTTATATGTTCTAGTTGCAAACATCTGAACATGGAAGGCAGCCTTTCAGGAAGCACAGCTGGGAGTAAGTAGCCCCTGCATTTCGTGCACTTGTAACACATATTAGAAGCACCTATGCCTTAGTTTTCAAAAAAACTTAGTATATAGATAAAATAGTTAGAACAATAACTTGGAGGGTCACTATAGTTATGGGTCATGTTGGTTTACTGTGTTAATGGCACAAGGTTACATGGACTATGGGTGCAATCAGAATTGGCAGAAGAATCTGGTGCAGGTGCATCCCTGGTTTGGAATAGGAATTAAGGAATCAGAACCCCAACCTTGATTTTTACGTTAATAGGTGTATTTAATTTGAAATTGGACATAAGGTGAATGCATAAATTATATTTTAATAAAAACTCCTTAATCTATGACTAGAATTCATTCTAGGTATAATATTCTTCATTGTGTGCATAAATCAAGGTCTTACATTCAATTAGATATCTTTCAAGAATTTACAAATCCATGAGTTAGTGATTAACATATATAATTATAGGTAAAGTTGTTGATTTAAGAAATGATGTCCATGTGTAATGGAACTAAGAAACTATGTCCATGACCATCCATGCCATGTTATCTAAAAGGGTTATGGACGATCACTCCACATATCAACCATACCATAGGCATTTCAATGCCAATTATCAACCATGACCTCTTGCGTTTCAAGCGATCCATGTAATATGGTTCTGAAACACCCTCGAAAGAACAACTAATGCTTTGATTCTTGTGCGAAATCCAATCTCTAGCGCGTGGCACGAGGTACTTCTTGTGCCAAAGAAATTGGAAATTAAGAAAAAGAGCACAAGTTGGAGAAAGGAATCGAGTCCAAACAAACTCGCCATGAAAATTCGAATGAAAGGATTTGTGCGATGTCTAATCTACGTAGAGTTTAAGTCTTTTAAATGAAGTAAGTTAAAAAAGAAAGATATAAATTAATAAATTTTATGATTTTCCATTAAATTTTTTTTTTTCAAATTTAATGGCATTGTTATAATGTTGATAAAGTTTTTTATATCTTATTTTATCTATTTATTTGTTTTAAATTATTTGTCTTTCTACATATAATCATTTGTGTGGGTCAACAACCTTGAGACTCTAGCTAGTCTCTCATAGGTTTGATATACCACTTTTCATCCAATTCTTATATGGATGGTGATATCTATTGGTGTTTTCCATCTGTCAAACACTGTGTGGATGTGCTAGTTTACTTTAGTTTACTTTTATGAACGTATAATTTTTTTTTAATATATATATTTTGAAAGCAAAGATATGAATTCTAAATTAAAGCATATCAATTATTTAGCTTTCATACTCATATTTCTAGATGGGGAATGAGACAAAAACACCAAGTTTTCATAAGATAAGATGACTATAATTTCTAGTGGATAAGATCACCAAATATTTAGGCTACAATAAAATAATATGAGCCAAGATGGAGACTAGCAAGAAGTAAAATCAATTTCTCCAATCACAAGAGAGACAAAATCTACTATAGTTGGAATTTGTGGAATGTGAATACTTCTAATTTAGATTACCAAATTATGATAATACATGAGTGGCGATGGCTAAATACGAAGAAAGACTCATTATATATGAAAGACACATCACGTGTGAGAGCTATAATTCTATAGAAAATAGACTACACTGAATACAACTCATTGTACATAACTCTCAAATACAATAATGATATAAACATGGTGATCACAACTAATCTAATGCTAACTTCAAAGTGCTCAACGAAGCACTTGGGAAAATATTGCTCAAATTTTGATCAAGTTAGCAAGTAATTATCATGTAAATTATTTACTCGTTATTCCTAGGGATGATGATGGTAAAAATTGTTCAAAACATGTAGCCAGTGGGTAAACTTGCCTCGATTATGTCATTGGGATTTGGATCCACTTATATAAATGGATTTGATTTAGAAAAACCAAGAATCTAATATGGATCCAGGATTCCAATTTTTGCGAAGAATCCAATGTGGTTATCTGGTGCCCAAAGGTGAATCCAGTAATTATGGTCGGCTCTCTACTCAAATATCCAACAATGTCCTAAAAAATTACCAACAAGTTTTTGTAAAATGGTAAGCATTCCCTTTTAGTAGCTAACAATATTCCAATTCATTTGGTTGACATATATACTATTACTAGATTTCTTTTTTCTTAAAAATAGTTTGTGGTCAATATAAAATGTTAAAAACATGCTCCCCATTCAAAACTGCAAGGTCCACTCAACTGCAAGGCTTCATTCAAAACTACCTTCCATTTTTCTCTTGGGATTGTCTCCCCAATGTCAGGCAACCCTACTCTTTTAATAATGTAAGAAATGGTATATAGCAATATTGCAAGATCACTCCATGTTTCAAGGGAAATAGTTGGTAGTTGAGGGAGGTATTGTCTTTTACATATAAAGTGGAAGAGAATGGAACAATTTATATGATGGAGTTTCATCAATAATAGAATGGTTATTGTGTTCATGACTACTTTACTATATTGCATAGGTACTTGAACATAAGGGAAGGGTGTGCGTACCCGCATCAGATACATGTATCCACATCCTCGAAACATGGTTGGGTACGTTTGAGATGTACGCTGAAGAATCAAATATGTGCCACCCATTGTGGACATAGCATGCATTGGGATGTTGTACCCCCTAAATTGAGACATTGGGGGTATGCCAACAAGTCTTGTGAGTCCATTTTTCCTAAATTGGCCAAAAACCAAGAAGGATAGATGGGGGGGAGGTGGGCTCCTCTCTCAAATCCCTAACATTATTTTAAACACACAAAAGTACCCCCATTTACCTCATTTCTATCTCAGAAGTGAAGAAGGTGAGAAATATAACAAGTAGTGCAGTGTGATAATCCAACTATTTGATAATTTCCAAAATAATAGTGAAGGGTTTGATGGTTGACTGACACTTAACAGTCCAATAGTGAAAGGAGAAAAAATCCAGCATTGAACTTGTTTTTGATTTTTCAAACCAGGCCTTAGCTGATTTTCTTTGTTTCAATTTTCAGATTTATCATTTCTCCATTCACCTTATTTCTCCAACCTAGTTGGTGTCATCAAATCCTTAATATCAACTATGGAAAAATTTGAAGAGGACAAAAGAAACCAAGGGTGGAGGGGGGACAACATTGATAAAATGTATCCCATGTCATGTCATGTTGAATGGAAAGGTATATATACTTGGGTTAAAACCCATTCTATGAATGTTCCAAACAAGGGTTTTGAAATTTTTACTAGAGACCCAAAGGATCCCACTAGACTCCCTAGTACACAAAGGGAGTAGCAAAGGGTTGATGGTAAGGTAGGAAAGTCAATCTCATAGCCATGTGATGTCAATGACAATGATGTGTTCAATGTGGAAGAAATGCCATCTGATGATGAAGTTTGTTTTGGTGATGAGAATGTACCATCAAAAGCATAAAAAAACAATACAACTTCATCAAGTAAGAGGCCTAAAATTGGTGGAATTTATGACATATTTGATATGATGGGAAGGGAAGGTGTTGATCTTGCAATAGTAATATTTTTTCTTGCATGTGGCATCCCTTTCAATGCAACCCACTCACCATATTTTTAGCAAATGGTTCGTACCATTAATGATGGACCTACAGGTATAAGGAACCTGGTTATAAGATGCTTCCAATTATGTTGGTGGACAAAGAGATAACATTTTGAGAAAGCAATCAGAACATTAAAGGAATATTGGAGTGTAGGTGGATGCTCCATTGACATGTATGGTTGGATTGATTGTCATAATATTGTCCATTGATAAACATCGTCTCTTCCATATCCAGTCCATATTTTTCTAAAGGCCATTGATTGTTCTAGTAAAATAAAACACCATATTCTTGACAGACTAATTATGTGATGCCATTACAGAGATGGGGCCATCCAATGTCATTCAAGTTGTTACTGTGGTGCAACCCCAATGTGCAAAGCTTTGAGGATGGTGGTACAAAAGTAGCACAAGTTAGTGACAAGTTTAATCTTGTATTTTTTATTTTTTATTTAAATTTAAATGAAACAAATCACAATTTTTATTTTTAATTACGAGTATGATCTTGTTTTCTAATTAAATATTTATTCAATGTTCATAAGTCATAAATCTATTTTTTTCCTTTGTGGATAATTGATGTAGCCTAGGGATATTTTTGAATGACATGCATAGTGCATTTATTGAATAACACATTGAAAGCCATTTGGGGAAATTGGCAGGATTCAAGTGCTATGTAATATCCCAAATATTGATATTTTCTATTTCTATGGAAAGTTACTGAAATAGCTGGGCATACAAACTAACATGCAAAATTTCCCTATTTTATAGTTGAAATTAGGGTTAGGGTTTGCAGGATAGAATGAACACTTACCACTGATAAGCTGGATAAATATGCTCCAGAGAGAATACACATGCAAGATGAGTTGAGCTGATGAAGAAATGACCTAGTTTCTCGCTGCAATACCCTGGTGTTGATTGCATGGGCAGACGCGGGTTTACTATAATTAATCAACAACACCCCAAACTCACTGGCCCTTTCGGCAACAGACCGCAAAGCGATCTGAAGTCTCACCCGAAGTGAATCTAATGGGTTGGCCAAGACTCAAGTGTCTTGGACCAGGTCCTGGACATCCTACTTCTTTCCCCTTTTCTCCTGTGCGCCACTAGGTCGACTAGCTCTGCGCATCGCACGTCCCCTTCTACTCGCAGCACTTTCACCCGAGCGATGCTCAACCCCGCACCGGTTGCTCGAATTCCTCTCACGTCGCACAACTTCCACTTACTCGCAGCTTTCCAATCCTTACTACATCTCTGCGCACCGCGGAACACCCATCCTCTCCTCAACGCTAAGCCCTCAGCTCGCAGTATCTCGCATCGCAGCTCCTCTGTCGATGCGATATCGCTTCTCTGCGATACCTTACCACTGCGACTTTACGCTCTTAACGTTGATTGCGCCGATGTGCGACACTCTACTTCTCAGAAGTCTATTATGAATAACTGGTAATTAGTGACAGACGTGAAATAGTCCTTAAACAACCTACTGCAATACTTCGACTTATCCTTAGCCTTTTGCAATATTATGAACGATACAATACATACATTCGTCTACTGCCACTCTCATTACATGCATAATAACTAGTAACAATAAGCAAATACAATCACATCCATTCAACACATAACACGCAGATTTAACGTGGTTCACCCCCGGGCTGGGAGCT
>LPNX010193296.1:190645-219698 GCA_001517045.1 Pseudotsuga menziesii | reverse complement strand
TTTTTTTTTTTTGGGGGGGGGGGGGGGGGGGGGGGGTGGAGTGGGTATAAAAACAAAAACAGAAACTATTTCAGTAGAGGAAAATCTGGATTTGGGAAAAAACCGGAAGGGTGATTTGGGTTTGAGTAAGTTTTGGACACTGTCGAAAGGACAGGGAAGCAAAAAATGGGGATTTTAGGAGTAGGGTGAAAGAATGATAAAATTTGGTAGAGAGGGACAAAGAAGCAGAATGAGGAAAGGAATACGATGGAAAAATTTGAAGGCATTTGGGTGAAAATCGAAGGAGTTATCGCAAACCCTAAAAATAAACAAATGCGGGATTTCGAGTTTTGGGAAGTGGAAATTGGGATAGGGTCTTCAGGAATGAAATATGCAGAATGGAATTGCATAGGTGTCAGTGAAGTTTCAGGGAAAACGGATTTGAAACCAAGGAGATATGGCTGAAAAACAAAATATTATACCTTCTGCAATGGCACGAAAGCGATCGAAAAGAGTGGAATCTGCAACGGTGCGGAAGTGATCAGCAACCAATGGATCTGCAACGACGCAGAACTGACCGGCAATAGTTTTGGACAAAGGAAATCTATGATTGTGCAACTGAAAAATAGATATGGACCCCAGGTATGTGTGGCTTCCTATCGGTTCAAGGGATTCACTCGGCCACCAATGTTGTCTAACAGCTTGTGTATTGGGGCAGTACCCCTCACTCCATGGCTCAGGTAAAACTGATAACCGCTTGGCCACAAACGAAAGCTCTTGGTTTACCTCACGGGTGGGAACTAGTCAATCAGGTAGGGGTCATTACCCTTTTCGCTGGCAGCTCCTCTCAATGGGCCAGCTACTTCGGGGTTCCTGTGGTACTCCTCACAATGAGTTTTAGGGCTTATGCCCAAGTACTTCCCACATTTAAGTGGATAGGGATTATTCCCAGATCCAAACCTGTAACAGAAGCGAAAAAAAAAAATTTGGGCAGAAATTTCACCCAACGAGCCCAAGAAAGCGCTCTAATACCAGATGTGAGGACCCTGCAGCAAACAAGTAATCAAAATACATGATATAGCAGTAGAACTCAAAATCACTTTTATATTAATTGTAGGACACTTCGAGGGGGCAACCTCCTTTGAGCAAGCTCAATACAAAATAACTTCACAGTGCCTTCCTTGGCCTCAACACACACTTATATACTAAAAATAGGCGCCAATACTATGGTTCAAAACCATGGGCCAATATAAACTATGGATCAACAAATACTACAGGTGGCTTACAAAGCATATGCGCCCAACAACAATAACACAAACTATGGATCAACAATTACTATGGGACGACTTACAAAGCATATGCGTCCAACAACAATATACTAACATGGTAAAGAGAAGAATTGACATGGGTTCCTAACAGTCTCGAAAATAGTTTGTGTATTCAAAAGCCTGATACTTATATTATAAAAGGGGATGAGTTGTTATCCTTTTACATGTTATAAGCTATCATTACATCAATGAGAAAATAAACTTCTTGTGTCATTGTTAGTCTAAAGATCCATTTGGTCAATAATTAGAATCTCATATTCCCCTTCACGTAGAAAAGTCATCTCAATTTGGTTTCTTCTTGCTGGGTGAAATTTTAAAAACAAGACAGATGGGTGTAGTGTAACATCTATGAAATGAGTTATAAGAAATATATTTTAAGTCCCAGCACCCTGATATAGACCGTTTGGATTGCCTCATTGATTTTGTTTTCGCATAGTATTTTCATTGATCTTCGTTATACCTATTTTAATAGCCACAACTGTGATGATTGAAGGTTTTTGTAAGCCAGCTGGTGTAGACCTCCACACCCTCAATGAGAAAATGTGTGCTTAATTAAACATGGAGCTATGTTTGACTCCTGAGCTTCACCTTTCCTAATGAAAAACCAAATCAAATGGTCTGACCTTCACTAGCTTCTTATTGGAACATATCATCATAAGCTAAAGAGTAGCATACCTGTAGATTTTTCTCTTTGGAATTCAATATGACATAAGAAAAGTAATTAACGACGGGGTTCATCTAAATCTGCTAATATCAAAATTTGGCCTATGGAATTAGATTCTTGAAAATTTTGTTTCATGTTACAGGCGATTGAGCTAAGAGCTGACACTTGTGTTTGTTTGATGCAGGGTAATATTTGGCATGATTGTGTCTTTGCCAATAATGCTATTATACTATGTGCTTCTTGTGTCTTTAACCTCGAAGCCTCAGTGAATCTTACATCTACTAGTGGCATGAAGCCTATTGATAATTCCATGAAATTCTACTCAGGAATGTTGAATATGACTGTGGAATATATTGGCATATGACTACCTCAAGAATGTTGGTGTATAAGCTATTGCAATCTACCAAGTTTCTACAAAGATCAATCCCATCATATGCCTATATCTCAAACGGATTGGAGATATAATAGTGTCTTAGGTTATCCTTCTAGCAGGCCACAAATTCAAAACTATCGCCTCAATTTCCTCCTAGTTGCACTGTATTTGTTTATTAATATGCATTCCTTATGATAAACCCAGGGCCGAACTTACATTGTGAGGGTTTATTCAACTAGGGCTGACGTATTTATTGTATACCCAAAATCCTTCTCCTAATATCGACTCTCCTCTTCTTCATATGGTATGGTTTTGGGATTCAAATAAGGAGATTTTCTCATGGGAAAGATGGTGAGGTGCCCTTAAACTAGTATGTTGTTATAAACAATCCTCACAACCCTTAACTTGTAGCAAAATATGAGGTAATTTGACCTTAACAAGGTCCATACACATGATTATATTCACGAATAATGAGCATCAAGACTTATTACTGGCACAAAAACTTGTTTAAGACCCCCATATCATTGTCATGGACTGTCATAAATACATTCTTAATTTCCTCCATTCCTCCCATAGTTGCCTATCAAATTCCTTTGAGGCCATCCTCACAATTTGAGTTGAAATGTACTAAATCCTCATTGTCAGTGACTTGAGTAAAGTCTTGTATGAAATGTTAGGTAATGTGATAGGGAACCAGCTCAGCTTCAAATTTGTTTAGGATTTCCTCCTTGTGGTATCATTTTTATATCCTCTTTGTGAATCATCTTTGCCATGACTGATTCCCTAAGGATTTCGGCTATATTTTATAGAGATCAGGCCTTGTGAAATTCCTTGCGGCATTATAAAATGTACATGGATGGTGAGTTATCTTCACCGATTACCTTTAGAGGTTCTACAATTTCATCCAAGGAGAGTTGTGGGTCACATTGGGCCATTTACATAGATTAAAGTAATTTGGAACCACATCCTGGCAGGTTTGAATTGCTTCCTTGTGCTCCTCAGATATCTCTTGGGCATGAAAAACCATTTTCTAGTCGTGCATAAATGCTTGAGCAATGTCAGTCTTTATTTTTACTATTTGTGTTAAAAATACATCATTAGAGGAATTTTGGGGTCTAAAATGGGCCTCCTAAGGAAAATAATAACTAATAGTTAAAATAATAAAGTAATAGTTAAAATAATAAAATAATATTGATTAATTTTGGAGGAAGAAAGAAAAAAACTACTTTTTGTGTTCGTATTTTCGACATATATCCCTGTGTTTTTACTCAAGTTTCAATCGGGAGAGCTTGTTGGATGCAGAATTTGATTCCGCATCCAATGAGTACCCACACTACATACTTTTGATGGACCCCGCTACCCCAAAAACAAGAAATAACTGAACAAACATGATGATGATGTCATCATCATGTTTGTTCAAGTATTTCTTGTTTTTGGGGTAGCGGGGTCCGTCAAAAGTATGCATCGTGGGTACTCGTTGGATGTGGAATCAAATCCCACATCCAACGAACTCTCTTGATCGAAATTTGAGTAAAAACACAATGAGATATGTCGAAAATACGAACAAAAAAAGTAGTTTTTTTTAATGACAAATATGTCAATTCAACCATTATGGTTGACTTATTTTATTGAAATTCTATTGGTTCTTGAATTCCAACTCACAAAAACTTATTTTGCCACGTTTTCTTATAAGGCCCATTTTAGACCCCAAATTTCCTCTAATGCATATATTTACATAAAAAGTATATACAAACAACAAATCAAAAGGTGGAGGGTATATACAATGGAGCTTATATCCTCTTCCGTAAGGCTACTAATTCAGAAATAAAATATGAATAAGCTACTGGATCTAAATATTGAGCATCTTTTATCGGTAAGGCACCCTTAGCCAACAGCTGGTGATGCACCTTATCATGCCTCATGGTACAAAAAGCAGGAAAAGAACTAACCTTTTGGTAAAAATGTAACCTACAGGGAAAATAGAGCAGACTCTCGAGCACTGCCAAATCCTAATGGCATTCCCAAAAATATGTTTCACCATCTCAGAATGGTGGAAAACAAAGTAAAGTCCATCAGAAATCCTGCTCTTCCAATCTGGACTTAGAGGGGGTCCCTTGGTAAATGAAAATCCATGCCAAGACTTGCAGCTTATATGAAAGCTGAATGGACTAGACACTGTGTATTCTGTGCACTCACCTATCTTCTGGATCAACTGAAACCCATCTTGCAAGGGATATTGGATGCCATCAATGCAACGAAGAATAGAGCCTCTATGAACCATACCGCTGCAAGGGCTGACCAAAGCTTCACTCCTTATCCCTCAAAAACAGTTTCGACATTGAAATGCTCATTTTGAACATGACCCCCTGGGGGATGAGCTTAACCAACTCCATAATTGATTGTCTATTGGGAGGGGGGGAGGATAAAACCATACTCTTTCCAGCAACATGCAACTATATCCCACAAATATGCCCAAAAGAAATGTCGTTCTCACTCAAGCAGTCAGACTGGAAGTGTGGCAAGTCTGCAATACGAGTAACCCATTAGCTCCAATTGGGTGGCGGAGTCGTTGGTGTAGTTTTGACATGGTTGATGACATCATAGCAGGTCTGGGAGTTGTCGATTTATGTGGTCCTCTATCTTTTTTAATAGATGTTGTTTAGTATCCAAGGCCTTGAATAATTGCTTGGAGTGCTTGTCACTAAATTTGAGCCAATGCAGTCAAGATCAAATATGGGCACCTTTGACTTTGAGAGCCTCTGCAATTTGTATTGCCTGTCTAATATTTGGAGCTCTAGCCCACAACTTCTCATTGAATGGTTGTACTTCTGTCTTTCACCAAAGCCATTTATTTGGTCTCTGCGTTTCCTATGTGCCTGCTAGTAGTAGTGTCTTGTTTTCCATATCCTAGAAGAAGGGGACGTTGTTTTGGCAATAGCATCATTCCACCATTTATTCTAGCTCGAATCATTTTTGGCCTTGGGTACTCAATTTCAAATCAAGTTGATGCTGTTGAGTTATGTTGGGCATTTTAGATGAGAGACATTAAGCTTGTATGTTGTTTTGATAGGAGCTGGTAAGTTTGCTCCTACAGAATTGCAAACACAATTGGTTGGTGATCAGACAAGACATCTAGAAAGGTTAATTCTTATGAGCCTGGTTACATCCGAATCCTGATGAAGAACCCATCACATAGTAGGAGTTATAACTTCAAACTATCTTGACTACATTTTCATGCATGAAATGCAATGTAGCCATACACCGTTACAAATTAGCCATGTAACATTTTGTTTGCATTATGAATTTCTAGGAGTGTATACATTTTAGATTTTATTTGTATTGTCAACGGGGTCTATCTTGGGTGGTTAAAGGGGAGTGTTATCCTCCCCACCTAGGTTCAATTCCTGCTTGTGACATGCTTTCTCCTAATGGGTTGATTGGACTCTAAAGGAGACGTTTCATGTGGAAGGGGCCAGGTCAGATTCCTGGAAAGATTTGGTGGATAGATGTCCCCTCAGTCATGGTATTTTAGCCAAGAACTCTCTTCACAATTCTGTGAGTTTTCTCCTATTGACTAACATTTCAAAATTAAAAAAAATTTAAACTGCAAATCCTTGAGAACATTGTAATTTAACCTTATAGTACCGATTCCTCCCATTGTCTGACATTTCAAAATAAAAAAAAATGTTAAACTGCAAATCCTTGAGACCATTGTTAATTAACTTTACAATACCAGTTATTGAAATAGTTCTATAGATGATCAACTAATGAGGGATAATGCATTTAGGAAAATATTTGGTTAGTGTTTTACTAGGAAAGTGGAGTGGTAAATCAATTTCTGTGGAGAAGTGTTTTGTCTGATGAATTGCTATAGATTTGCAAGTCTGATTTTCAAAACATATTCAATAAACTGGTTGTTAATTATGAACCGTGTTACTAACTTTTGTATATATCATTTCTACAGGTTATTTACGACCATGTCACCGCAAATCTCTCTTTACATTGGCCACATCAAGGCTTTTGTTTGCAGCCAAAACATATAATTTCTCATCTCTTGTTATGCGTGTAAAGGTGGCATTCACAGATAAAACTGTTAGTAATCCTTTATACTATAAATTCTCCTATAGAAATGAAATAACATGTAATAAAAATCTTGAAATATTGTTTATTAATATTTTATTTATTTAACAGTGATCTGTTTCATGTGAAATACTTCATGCATAACTGTTATCATTTGAAGTATTTAAGAGACAATCTTGATTGCTTATTTTCCCATTGCATTTTAGGTTATTCTATTCTTTTGATTGCTCATGTTTAAAAAAAAAATTAACTCATCGTGCAAGACAACTATGTTATATATGTATTCATTTGAACAAGGTTGTGATGACATCTCTGCTTTGTGATATTTCAAACAGATTGATCCTTTTCTACAGTTGATTGATGATAGTAGGCTGCGAGTTGTGAATTCAATTCTTGGTGAGGGAGCATTATATGGTTCAAGTGAGGACAATACTGCTGCATTGGAGTTTCTTGCAGCAGTAACAGTTACAGAAGACCAGTCAACAGAATCTTTAGTGTCCTTGATCATTAACAAGTTAGGCAGATTATCAGAGGTGGATATAGCTATTTCAATTAGAGTTCAGTTTAGTTGCCCATGAATTCCTTCTAAAATTATTTTCTTTTTGTTAGAGGTTTGCATATTAAATTTTGTTATATCATAGAAGAATTCTTGTGAGATATAGTTATTATGGAATATAATAACTTAAACCTTTTTATAGCTTCAGTGTGTTCATGTGGTTGTATCATTGTGTATAACTAGAAGTATTGGTTCTACAGACAGAGGTTTCTACCATGAGGAAAGAACTCCTGCAAAACTTTTCTCCTAATGATGCATTTTCCCTAGGTGCTCAACTGTACATGGAGACACCCCGTCCATGTTCACCATTTGCATCCCAGGAAAATTCATCATTTCCGAAGGTGATCAAGAGTTCTATTGAAAAAATACATGTTGTTGAAGAAAGTCCTTTTCTAAACAAATAATGATTTGTTCCATAACAGTGACACCAATTTGTTACAAAACAGCTAACTTTTAGTTACTGCATTTGGGTATAATCAGATGGCACCTCCAACATACACAACAGAGGAATATCTGGTTAATAAACTATTTGGAAGTGAGGCCAACAGTAAAGAGCACGTTTCTAAGGATGCCAAGCATGTTCTGGTTGTTAATCAACTATTAGAGTCGGTATGTGCCATATCCAAATTTTTATGAGTTCATTTTTTTTGAAGCAAATACTATGCTTTGGTGTATGCCTAGTACCTACTTTTTTAGGTGTGTGAAATAATGTGCTTTTGTTTCTTGCCATGTTTTTTGTTGAATATACGCAAATACAACAATGAGGGTTCAAAGACAATTCCATTAACTTCAATAATTATTATAGTTCTTCACATAACAATTAATACTTTTAGGTTCTGATTTCATTCTAAAACAATTCCATTATTAATGGCCTCAATGAATTTTGACTATGGGAAGGTTCTGGACACAACACGGCATGTTGCGAGTATTATATCCATCTCGACTTCGCCCATACCTTACAGCCAAATGGCAAGCCAGTGTGAAGCTCTTTTAATTGGCAAACAAAATAAAATGTCAGTTGTCATGAGCTTCAAGAGAAATCCAGATCCCTTGCTCCTTCCTGCACCAGAAAAGGATGATTTGAATGGATTAATTGTGTATGAAGGTGATCAAGGCCTGCAGAAGGTAGGTTGATCAGATTTCTTATTTCTCTTTTCTCCAATTGTTCTTGGAAGAATGACAGCATTCTTGGCAATCTTTCAGGCTACCTCCGTCAAGCCCCTACGACAATTTTCTCAAAGCTACTCGCTATTGAAATTTTGATGGATCCTTTTCAAGAAACAAACTTCTAGATATTTAAGTACAGCAGCTTTATAGAGGAAAATACATGACTGCATTCCAAGCTTGAGTTCTGAAGATTTCTTCATTCTTTTAGAATTGTTTGTATAAATGTCGACTGTAATTTCATGCTGGTTTTCCTAGAAAGAAGTAAGCACTTTTGTTAGTGTGAAATTGGAGAGAAGATGTTAGTTCATTCCTTATCATGAAGAGAAATAGAGATTTGTGTTTCCTTAAAGGAGACATTTGGAACAATGTATGACAACTATATTTTCTTGTACCACACAGAGGCTTTGCAATTGAAAAGGTTTTCAACAACTTTGCAATGAAATGCAAATATTTTCAAATTTAACTCTTTTGAGTCCTTGTACTTTATGATGAAATTGCCTTGGGTTTTGAGAAAGTTCATGAGAAAGGAAAATTGACATTGAGCATGTGGAAGATTAGTTGGTAGAACATAGTTTATTAGTCCCAACAAACTATAACTATGTTTTTCTTTCTTTTAACCACTTGGTGGATTTTTCATTTTCTTAACTTGTTCATGCTTGAATATTCTATGTCTTTCAAGCATTTGGAATCTAATTTCATTATTTCCCCATTACATTGTTGCTCAAATTCATTGGCTATACCCCACCTCAACTTCACTCACTTCTACACACATTCAGGAAAGGTAGAAGAACTTGCTTCTATACAAACATCAAGGTGTGTCTCCAGTAATCTGGCATTTGTATTTTTTTTTTTAAACACTTATAGCCTTCGGTTAAACGATGGCCTGTAGGTGATTTTTTTTCTTTAAATTCAATACCGTCGCCTAACCGACATTTCAGTTTTCATAATCCATCAGTTAATAGACGGGTTTCTTTGGTGAACCAACGGCCATGCTGTAGAAGCGACGGCCTGTAGGTGTAAATGTTTTTAAAAAAATTTCAATACCGTTGCTTAACCGACGTTTCATTTTTCATAATCTTTCTATTAATAGAAGGGTTTATTTGGTGAACCGACGGCCATGCTGTCACTTAACCAACGCTTACATTTTCTCCATCGTCACTTAACCGACGCTTACGTTTTCATTATCGTCGTTTAAGTGACGCGTGTTTAAAGTTTAATATGAATTAGATGTCAGATAACTGACGATTTACATTTAACCGACGATAAACTGAGCTGTTGCTTAACCGATGGATTGGAAAGATGTCGGATCACCGACGACAATCCACCGACGCTTAAAAAAAATCATAGTGTCATACATTCGAAAGGGAAGTGTCAAAAATCCAACAATACGGCCGTCGGATTTTTGGTCGAAATGTAGTTGTGAGTAAAGCACTCAATGAAATCCTTCATTCAGAGGAAATTTATGAAAACCCATTGTTGAAAGTGAGGAAACCTATCATTGAGGCATGCAGGATTTAATTTACTTTGACTCGGTTTCTATGTCTAATTCCTGGATTATATGTTGGTGTCGATAAGAATAGACTTGTCAAAGGAGGGCCATTATGTTTCCCCCATCATTGACACAAAACATGAAACAAAAGATGATGTTGAAGTGATGAAAAAACCATAAGATTGATTCATATGTGACTGACTCGAAGGAAGGTAAGGAAACTGTAGAGGAGGTTTCCCTTGAACATTAAATGACACAAAAAATGAAAACCACTTATACTATGAAACGAGAACTTTATACTAAGAACAAGAACTGTAGCCATAAAAACGATGATTTTTGCCTAAAAAACACCAAAAACACCCCCCAAATAGAAAAGTGTTGATACCAGTATACACGTTTTTTTTTTCGGGGTAAAAAATAGAGCCATGGTGTAAATATCCCATACTATTGTTTAGGAAAACTTTGAAATCAACCCCTAAATTGGAAAAAGATTTTTTTCTTCAAGAAATAAATTACAATTTTTTTGAAACTTGCATATTAAACAAAAACAAATATTTCATAAATAATTTCACGACTCTAACCATATAAAATCAAAGAAATTATGATGTGATTCATAATTAAATAATATATTAGACCCTAAAAGAACAAACTATTTATATAAATTATAAAAAACTCCTTTAGAGTTTCAATTACAAACATCATACTAATAAAAAACATCTAAAATGTTTCATCTGAAATTATTCAAACTCGTCCATGGATTTTAACACCCTATCAGAATCTATATTTTCTGCAGATGAATGACTGGATATAAAAAATAAAAAATTGAACGCTGCATCCTTTCTAGATCCTATTTAGAAGAGTTTCAAGATGATCTACCTTACATTTGGTTTCTTAAACAAAGAGAACAATGAGTTTGTCTTGGAGAATTCTCCTTTGTAGCATTCTATGTTTGGAAGGGCTATTAATGCCTTTGATATTCCAGGATATCAATTTCATTGGGAAACTATAGGTTGGGTTGGAAAAATTTTGTGAGATGACCATATTGCCCAAACTCAACCACCTTGGTTCCTAGGGTTTTTAGCCTTTGAAGATATGATTTCCTTCCCCGTTTCTTGATGTCCTTCATGGATTTTCTCAAGTCTTTTGGAAGGACATTCTATATGCCTAGCTCATTGTTCGCACTAGCTTTGTGGTCCACTTCAAAATACCAAAACCTCAATTAATTCACCATGATTCCCTGTAGGATAGTGGTGTTATTTTTCCCAAACATATAATGGACATTTTAAGCAGGTTGAGAGCTTATGTTTCTAATACTTGTTACAAGTATTCAAAACAAAGGGAGGATTGCAACATATATTCCTCATACATTTGACTCACAAAATATTCTTCATATTCCACGTGCTATGATCAAATTTTGGATTGCATGGAAGAAGGATTTATAACTTACCAGGAATAGATAGAGTAGCTGCGATGAAAAGATGATCATGTGAGATAAATTTCCTTGTTTGGTTTCATTTTAAATAAACCACAATGTGGCCTTCGCTCATCATTATAGTATCCCGCTGGTTGACATTTCTGTTGGGTTTAGATCATGTATTTTTTTTTTACTTCATCTAACCAACCAAGGTGTTAATTGCAATTCATACTTTAACATTGTAAACAAGATAAAATTCATACAAGATATTTTATGCAATCCTACAAGCCAAATAAAGTATTTCCAATTTAGAGCAAAGATTTACTCATACACATTACTAGGTACATATACTAAATATACATCAATAGAGTGAAGTATTAACATCCAAGCTCCCTCTCAATCTTACATCAATTATTTTTGCCAAATAGTCACTCTATGATAACTCTAATTTTAAATAACACATGATCTTTGTATCTATTCAGTTTAATCCCCAACATAACATCTTTCTATATGCAGAGGTGAAAGAACTCATTGACCTATCTATTATTACATCCATCGCTTCAATAAAATTTCAATGCTCATTACTTCATCATTGCCACTACCAACTAATAACTTCATTAGTCATTGAAGCATATAAGGGTTATCCCTATTTTCAATGAACTATTATGTTCATCAAACAAACCTAGCAATTATATACCCTATCTAAAAACATTAAGAACTATATATACAACAAACTTGACGAATTAATAAAATAAAATAGTAGCAGAATAGGTTAACACAACATAGGCGACTGAGGAATTGACTTCAACTTTCCACCCTACCTTAGGCTCTCAGTCCGTCTTACTACCAAGAGGCCACCCCTGAGTTGGGCGTGAATCCACTAGGTTGAGGGAAACAAAATTAATCTTACTAAGTACTTACTTAACCGAGTGAAGCTTTAAAACCTTGTGAATACATAAGCATATCTTACTCGGTACTTACTTAAAGAATAACAAGGTATAAGAGAAATTGTTCATATGAATTCGCATGTAATTCAATTATGTATAAAAAGTATGAAGTTCATACCACTAAATATCTTTCTTTATAAAAGTTTGGGTTCAACTATTGTACTTTCAATATACAAAGGCAAAGTTGACTTTCAAGAAATTATCTCTAAACTCAATCTTGTAATTGAAACCTTCTCTCTTAATAACTAATTAAGATAACCTTCTTTTAAATAACCACATATAAGAATTTTACTTTTATTTATTAATTTATTAACCAATAATGGAATTTTATGATCTTTTAAAGAAATTAAGTTCACATAAATTCTATGAAAACCCTGACACTTTCCCCTAGAATCTCTCTCAAATAGAGACTTCTCTTTTCACCCAATGAATATATCGTTATATATACATTTATAATGTGAATGATTCCATACACAAAAATAAGTAATACCATTAATTATATTCTCAAATTATAAAACAGAGTATCCTTTAATATGAATTAAATTTTAAAACTTTAATATAACTCATTAATCTTAAATTATTTACTTTCCTTAAAAAGCTATATCGACTATCTTTTATAAAATATGAGTAATTTTCACGAGGAAGACCTCCCTCTTACCAGAGTAAGTGACGACACATAACCTCAAGTTTCCATAAGAGAATTCTAATTTCAAACCCAAATAATGGCTGAAGCTCTCTTGCTTTCACGCACAAGAAAGAGTAGGTATAAGCACATGGTTCAGTATTGTAACCCCCTTCTCATTAAAGTTTACATTCAAAATATTTTATCAATAACAATTTTTAATAATCAGCTCTTTAGAGAAAGAAACCGTTTCCATATTTTCTTGATACCATTAATGATCCTAAATATACGAATAATTTCTGAAAATGTAGAGATTTTTATAGTTGACATTACAAATATGTATTGGGTTAAGAAAAGAACGACTTCCAATTTAAAGGCATATCCAAACCCCTCCTCTATCTCGACATAGAGGTTTAGACAATAAAGACTTTGTTTCATGGCTCCCATCCTCTCATTGCATAAATTTAAACAATAACGAATTTGTTTAGAAGCTCCCATCCTCTATAATGCAATAAATGGTTTAAAATGATAATGCATAAAAAGCAATGAATGCAGAAAGCCAGAAAAAGAGAAAAACCTATCAGCTAGAGAGGTATTGTATTCGCTCATTCACGTAGCTGGTTGGTTTGCAGCATGGGCGTTTAATCCCATAGGGAGGTGGGGAAGGAGAACGGTCAACGAAGTGAATGCACATTAATGTTTCTCCCATCCTCTATAATGCAATAACTGGTTTAAAATGATAACGCATAAAAAACAATAGATTCAGAAAGTTGGAAAGAAAGAAAACCTATCAGCTAGAGATAGCTCATTCATGTAGCTGGTTGTTTTGCCGCATGGGTGTTTAAGCTCAGAGGGGGAGGCGGGGAAGGGAGGAGGGAGCGGAGCTCCACTTCCTTGGCTGCCAAAGGGCCTCCCTTCACTGGCGGCGTGATTCTCGAGGAGGGAGCGGAGCTCCGCTTCCTTGGCTGCCAAAGGGCCTCCCTTCACTGGCGGCGCGATTCTCAGAATCGTGCCACCAGTGAAGGGAGGCCCTTTGGCAGCCAAGGAAGTGGAGCTCCGCTCCCTCCTCCCTTCCCCGCCTCCCCCTCTGTGCTTAAACACCCATGCTGCAAACCAACCAGCTCCCATCCTCTATAATGTAATAATTGGTTTAAAATGATAATGCATAAAAAACAATAGATTCAGAAAGTCGGAAAGAAAGAAAACCTATCAGCTAGAGATAGCTCATTCACGTAGCTGGTTGGTTTGCATCATGGGTGTTTAAGCTTAGAGGGGGAGGCGGGAAAGGGAGGAGGGAGCGTAGCTCCGCTTCCTTGGCTCCCAAAGGGTCTCCCTTCACTGGCGGCGCGATTCTTCATAGGGGCCAGGGGGAGGTGCCATATAGATCCATTCTGGTAGGGCCCATTCAAAGAAGGATATTCTGGGAGGGCCATACGAGTTATTTGATTTGATTTATGATTATGCTTCCTCTAACCAGAGCCAACCAACTGCTTTAAAAAAAAACACCAGTTGAATCCATTGCACCCTGAGTGAAACAGTATCATCATTTTCTAGCCACTATGAACCTTCAACAACACCTACATGATCCATCACACCAAGATGCTCATACCAAATTTCGTTATCATTTTTCTTCTACTTCTTCAATTGAGAAAAAAAGACCTATTGCGCTTATCTCTAGAACCAATTGAGTCTTCTTCCGAAACTCAATGATATATCCATCCCACCCATTTCAAACATACCAACATTGCATTAAAAACAGTTTGTATAGTAAGACCAGTTAGTATCAAAATAATAGTTCACCCAGCATATTAAGCACTCCCCTCCTACATCGAAATGCAATATGAAATTTGTTTTCCCCATATTCCACGATATGAGAATCACACCACCAGTGAAGGGAGGCCCTTTGGAAGCCAAGGAAGTGGAGCTCCGCTCCCTCCTCCCTTCCCCGCCTCCCCCTTTGAGCTTAAACACCCATGCTGCAAACCAACCAGCTACGTGAATGAGCTATCTCTAGCTGATAGGTTTTCTTTCTTTTCGACTTTTTGAATCTATTGTTTTTTATGCATTATCAATTTAAACCAGTTATTGCATTATAGAGGATGGGAGAAACATTAATGTGCATTCACTTCGTTGACCGTTCTCCTTCCCCGAGGGAGGAGGGAGCGGAGCGCCGCCAGTGAAGGGATGCCCTTTGGCGGCCAAGGAAGTGAGGTAGGAGGGAGCGGACCTCTGCTTCCTTAGCCGCCAAAGGGCCGCCCTTCACTGGTGGGAGCTTTGCTCCCTCCTCCCTTCCCTACCACCCCTTCTGGGCCCATGCTGCAAACCAACCAGCTAAGTGAATGAGCGATCTTTGGCTGATAGGTTTAAAATGATAATGCATAAAAAAAACAATGGATTCAGATAAGTTTATGTGAATTGTTTTAAAGACTGTTTATCCTTTTTTGTTTTTATTTGCTATTATACCAAGGTATTAATTGGACTTATATCAAGTGAAGGGAGGGGATATCGAAGGAAGGGAGCATATTAAATTTTAGTTTTCACTTTATGAATGATGATTTAGCATAAGTATGTAGTGGGATTTTCTTAACTTAGAAAAAATTATTGAAAAATTATTGAAGAAGGTGAGGATTATTATTATTTATTATTTTAATTTTATTTATTTTCAAAATATCTTAAGAGTATTCTTTGGAATTTGGTAATCTTTTTTCTTAATTTAGAAAAAAATATTGAAAAATGATTGAAGAAGGTGAGGATTATTATTATTTATTATTTTAATTTTATTTATTTTCAAAATATCTTAAGAGTATTCTTCGGAATTTGGTAATCTTAAATAAACTTAAAATATTTTATTAATTTTTACTTAAACTTATATTAATTCTTTTAATAAAATAGTAAAAACATATATATTTTTAAAAGTGTAATGTAGTTTTGAATATATACTTTTAACTAAATTTATTGATGTAAAAAAATTGTAAAAAATTAAATGAAATTTCATATTTAATCCAAGAATATTTATCACTTTAATTAAGTTAATAATAAATGTACATACTTACACCTTTTTAGATATAGAAACTAAAAGTACAAATCTTGTGCATTGAATAAAACTATTGTGAAGAAATATCAAAATAATAATTTCTGCTATCATTTTATAGAGAAAGATTAAAGATTAGATTCACAATAACTTGTATTATTAATTATCTTTGCTCATCCTAGTTTGGATTTGCTAAAGTGGGAATTTGTAAATACAAATATAGTGCATTCAATAAAACTAGTGTGAAAAAGAAAATGTTAATGACATAACTCCGGTTCACCCAGGTTTATTGACTACAATGACCATTGTGGGGCCACCGACCAACATTGTAATAATGAAGTACTGTGAATGCAATAATGGCCTTTGACATTTCATTTTGAAGCATCTATTTCTTCCAGGAGTGTCGCATTGGCTTCCCTAATGCAACGCCTCGCCTTCCTTTCTTTTGGCATTGCCCCAGGTACATCAATACTCTTTTTGCTCCACGCAACTGCAGTTTCCCAATATGCTTCGTATTTAGCACCCTCAACGACCTGAAAGATATTCTAACTCACACCACTCTACCACAATAAGCATTTCAACTTTTTTCAACTACGTTAGGCCCCCTCTGCTCTGCAGTTTCCCCACGACACCTATCAACATTAAGCTTTTTCTTTAGCACCTGTGAAAATTTTAAATGTGTCATGTGCTTATAAGAAAATATTTATTGATATGTTGATCATTGACCAAGTCAAGGATAGGGATAACTATCATATGTAATTATAGGGCAAATACACTTTACCATGCAAATTTTTCATGTGTGTCAAAGCACTTGAGTTGGAGGTCGCACCATTAGATCGACAACAGAGGAGGAGGGTGGCCCTTTGGCGCCCAATTTCGATGAAGAATTTGGCCGTCCTAATATTGTTGATTAGTTTCATGTCATGAAGAATATGTTAAATTTGACAACTTTTTGATAAGATATATTAGTAATGTTTTGACTTTCATACTTTATTTTAAAAATAATTTTTATATATATAACATTTTTAATATGTTATTTACAAATAGGTGGTATAGTTTTTCTTGAATTTATGTGAATCGTCACTTTTTGAAAAATAATATAAAATAGTATCATTTTTATACAAAATATCTTTGAAAATGCATTGAAAATGGTTTTCAATGTTTTTATTTTATAGATTTTTTTACAAATTTGTCAATAAAAATATCTTATTTTGTCCATAAAATTCTCTTATTTTAAAGAAAAAATTTCAAAATGTATATGTTTTCATTATTACTTGCTTCTAAATGTATGTTATTTTGTTAAATTTCTAAAAAATGCACTTGAAACTATAAATTGAAAATATTTTATGACAAAGATTATTCCAAGGCCCAAAAAAATGGCTCAAAATGAAAATGTGTGATACTAGTATCAATCGTTTTTGAAATAGAGGTAATAATATCTACTAAAATTAGGAGAGAGAAAAATGAGAAATGTGTCAAGTTCTCGTTTCGTAGTATAACTGGTTTGAATTGGAAGCATTGAATTGAATGCAATAGAGACCAGATGTAATGCAATGACAAGACAGTGCATTCTTTGAATTGAATCAGAGTTAAATGACTCACGAAAGTGGATCGAATTGGTGACAAGATGAATACCCAACTGTTTGAAATGAAAGTAGAGACATGTGTCATGTTTAAGAGTGGACTATGAGATTCCATTGATGCAAATGAAAGACGTTCCCCATTCCCTTAATTTCCCCATCATGAAGGATGGATACCTATTTGATTTTTAGCAAGATTGAAAAGGGTAACAAATGCTCAATGTAGCTCATCAAGTGATGAGTCCATTCTCATATGTTTTATTAACCTGAGAAAGGAGGGGTTCATTCCTAGAAAGGGTCCTTCATTGTTTAATTTTATGAGTCCGAAGAAGGTAAAATCTATCATCATTTCATGTTTAGAGAGTTTGAAATGACTAAGAAGACTCCAATCTAGAAATTTTCGTAAATTTAGTTCCTGAGGCCCGAAAAAGTATAAATTTATGCCTAGGATAACTCTTCTAGTTGTGATAAACTAGAGTATATATTTTTCATAAATGAGTCCAAATGGTCAGAATAAGGGGTAAACTATCACCGACCAATGTTAGGATTATTAATCCTCCCTTTTCCAATTTGGTCATATGTCTAAATCAGGAATCATGTCTAAATCGGGATTCCATCGAGTCTATTTTTAGTCACTAGCAACATTGGGTCCACTTGGCCTAATTAGGGAACATGTTTCAGTTACTAAAGTGTGGGGAACACTAATTGAGGCCTTCTACCACTGATTGCACTTGCATGCATTAGTTTAGGAGCCTCGTAGACCAATTCCTACAATTTAGGAGCAACTGGGAGTAACGATACCAACCAAGGTTAGTTGAGTTGAGTTGGTGACTAGTCAAGCTCAGTTAGGAGTTAGTTACATTTAGTTCTAGTCCTCTACATTCAGTTAGCACTAGGTTTTCATAGCTACATGTGGGAGGGGTGCGTTTCTCACCTACCACAGTAAGTTAGCCTTAGTCAACATTGAATTAGTACACTTGACTTATGTTTTAGAACTCCAATGAACTCTGATAATGATTTAGACAAGGTCTTAGTTACCTACAGCCAAGTAGAGTCTAATCAATTCAAATTTCCTCATGTGGATTCGAATTGCTTGTGGCTATTTATCCATTGTACTTCATTGTAATTATTACCTAATTACTCTTTGATTAATGAAAAGCATTCACAGCTGCAAGCCATTTTTGAATTGTTTCATTCTTCAATAACTGAGTAAATCGTGTGATATATCTTGTGAGTTGTGTTTTTTCCCACAGATCTATGTGCTCAATTTAATATGGTATCAGAGCCTTGGTGGACAAGGCACCTCTCCTCCTCAGATTTTCAGCTGGATCATTTTTTTTGAGCAATTTTCTCCATTCCTACTCTGCACCAGAAGTAGAAGGTTTACCACTTAATACCCCAAGTTAAGGAATTGTTGATCAAGATTGCTTGATCAATTATGTTGGGTGTGATGAAAACCTAAAATGTGTAGGTAGCTGAACTTACTTTGTATGTTTGATTGTGCGACAGGTTATCAACTCTTCTCATAGCATTCACTACAAGCAGCCCTTTCTTCTCACTGCATTCGCTACAGCAGCTGAGTCCTCCTTACTGCATCCAAAATGGCTCATTCAGTAGAGCCTCTCACTCCCTTCAACTATCACTAGTGGAAGGAAGGCATGGAGGTACTGCTCCACACCAAGAAGCTCTGCAGACTCACAGAAGAAACAGAGGCAGTGCCAATTTTAAATCATGAAAAATAAAAGTACTTGAAAAATCTTAATGAAGCTCATGGATACTTATTCTCCTCGGTCTCTCGAGATATTTGATTCCACATCCAAGGATTGAAGACTCCCAAGGAGATTTGGGGCAATCTTGCTTCCTTATTTGATAAGTAGGATAAGGTGAGGGTCCATCAGCTAGAAAATGATCTGATCTCTCTTAATCCATCCAACTTCAAACCACTGAATGAATTCTTCACAAAGTTCAAGAACCTGATATATCAGTTGAAGCAATGCAAAGTGGAGAAGGATGAAGATCAGCTCATCCTTTCCATTCTCATAAATATCAATGCATACTACTTAGTCTTTGTATCAACCTTCCAAACAGTAAGGATCACCACTCCAAATTGGAATATTCCCACTCTTGATGCCTTCATCCAATCTCCCACTTCTAAGAATGATAAATTGATCCAAATGGGGATCATTCGACCTCCCAAAGATCAATATTTGGTTGAAAGAGGAGATAAGGTAGCAAATGACAAAGGGAAGCAAAGAGATGAGTCCCCTATGAAGAAAGAGTAGTCAAAGGAGCCTTCATGTTTGAAGAGAAGAAAGAAGAATGGAAAAGGAAAGGTCCTTTTCTCTCATTGTGGAAGGGGCTTTCATGCAAAAAGCTCCTGTATAAGAAGAAAACTTGATGAAATGGATCTTGTTTTGAAGAAACATAACATTTCCTCACCTACTAGCGCAAGGAAGGATGACTCTGAAGAAGATGATGAAGAATACCAAAGGAAAGGCCATGCATTGAAGGCTAGATGCTCATTAGCACATGTCTTCCTCATTGATTTTGGAGCTTCCAATCATATGGCTGCATCCAGAGAATCAATTTCTTCTTTTTAGTCCTTTGATGGTCCTAGTATTTAGATGGGAAATAACAGTAAAGTCCAAACAAAAGGAAAGGGATCTATCAAGCTTGAACATGGAAGATTCAAAGATGTGTTATTTGTTCCCTCCCTAGCTTCAAACCTGTTATCTGTCTACCATATGACCCATACTGGCTCTCCAAAGCAAGTGATATTTGGTCCTGACTAGGTGGAGATCACATATTTCTCTTCTGGGAACATCATAGCGAAGGGTGTTGTAAATCATGCCTAAAAAGCATATGAGTTCTCACATTTCATGCCTCCTTCAGAATTAGTGCACTCTCAACAGCCACTTGCAAGGGAAGGTAAAATCATTGCATCTACTTCTTTTGCAACTTCTACTAGTATTGCAGATCCATCTTTATCAGTTTATGAGATTGAGATTCAGGGTGATTCAAATCTAGATTTAGTCCCTACTTCCAAACTAGAAGCTAGGAAGATGACTGAAAACCCACCTGAAACTCAGAAAGGAAAGACCCTTGTGATATTCCATGCAATCTTACCTCCTTTAGAGAGATGCAATAGACTCCTTGTAAGATGCTACATGGAAAGGGATCAATCTCACTACACTCAGAAGAATGGATATGATCATACACCTCTTCATCCAGTAAGAGACAAAGGTTACATTCCTCCTTCCTTCCATCATCATTTTTGGAGAAGAAGGAGAAGTCTACATGCTAGGCCCCATAATACTTGTGCACAGCACACCATGCATGCTGCTTCACTACCTCACAGAGATGAAGATTGTAGCAACATATTTTCAATTTTTTCAAACTTGAATCCTGATTCTACCTACTTAGATAGAGGGTGGGGCTTTTTTCCCATGTGGGTTTTTCCCTAACTCCTTGTATTAAGCAGTTACTTTATTTTACTTGAATTAATGGGTGGCCTATGGTCTTAGTTACCAGGGCCTATAGATTGTCCAAGTTAGCATTCAAGGGGGTGTTAGGATTATTAATCCTCCCTTGTCCAATTTGGTCATATGTTTAAATCAGGAGTCATGTCTAAATCGGGAGTCCATCTAGTCTATTTTTAGTCACTAGCACCATTGGTTCCACTTGGCCTAATTGGGGCATACGTTTCAGTTACTAAAGTGTGGGGAACACTAATTGAGGCCTACTACCACTGATTTCACTTGCATGCATCAATTTAGGAGCCTCCTAGACCAATTCCTACAATTTAGGAGAAATTGAGAGTGCCTATACCAACCAAGGTCAGTTGAGTTGAGTTGGTGACTAGTCCATCTCAGTTAGGAGTCAGTTACATTCAGTTCTAGTCCTCTACATTCAATTAGCACTAGGTTTGCATGGCTACATGCAGGAGGGGCGCATTTCTCACCCACCACAGTTATTTAGCCTTAGTCAACACTGAATTAGTCACTTGAGTTGTGTTTTAGAAATCCAATAATGATTTAGACAAGGTCAGTTAACTATTGAGTCCTCCGATAATGATTTAGACAAGGTCTTAGTTACCTACAGTCAAGTAGAGTCTAATCAATTCAAATTTCCTCATGTGGATTCGAATTGCTTATGGCTATTTAGCCATTGTACTTCATTGTAATTATTATCTAATTACTCTTTGATTAATGAAAAGCATTCACAGCTGCAAGCCATTTCTGCATTGTTTCATTCTTCAATAGCTAAGTAAATTGTGTGATCTATCTTGTGAGTTGTGTGTTTGTCCACAAATCTATGTGCTCAATTTAATAACTAGATGATCTTTCAAATACTTTTACAAGTGTGAATGCATCAATCTCACTTGGTGATCTTTTCATGTTTAAAAAGTATCGAAAAGAGCTTAAAATTAACACTATAAGGGGTTCTTTGTTCATAATCCATTTTAATGAGTCTGAAAAAATAGTAAAATCACACTCGATACCTCTTCACTAGGTGTTTAATGAGCACGCCCAATGTATAAAAAGAAATCGGTACCTTGTCATGTTTGAAACCAAAGCACAAAAAAGCGATAAAGTAAGCTCAAAACAATTTTCATGTTTTAACCAAGGCATGGAAATCATTAAAAGTAAGATCAACACCATCTTACTGTTTTTACTGAGCTCAAAGACCAGTTGGAATAATTATCAGGCCATATGCTTCATTTTTTAATGAGCTTGAAACAAAATAAAATATTCTCAAAATTTCATTTCATGGTTTAGAGAACTCAAAAATAAAAGGAAAGTATGCTCAGAATGAGTCCCATTGATGGGTGTTTTTCCAATATGATGTCCAGTTGTTGGTACTTGCCCCAAGTATAAATGCCAAGTATCTTAGCTCCAACATAATATAAAGAGGTTGGAGACATGCCCCCCAAGATTCATTTCATATGCTTACTATTGTCTTCATTCAACTAAATGTCGAGTTACTCCTAGGCCAAGGTTCACTAGAGATGGAGGAAGAAACATTATAAAGTGATACATGAATATGAAATGAAGGTTCAAGTATTGAGTCTAGTAAAAGACTTGACACAATGAAAGAATCTGTTTCAGTTTTTAATGAGCTTGACACAAAAATGGAACTTTGGTCAAGGTCACCTGTTTCATTTTTAGAGAAGCTTGAAATAGAAAATAAATATGCTTGTGGGTACCTAATTCATTTTTACAGAAGTTTGAAATACAGAACAACTATTGTTGAGGTATCTCATTTCATTTTTTAACGAGCTTGAAAAATACTAAATTATTCTCAACGAAACGTGTTTCATTTTTTAACGAGCTTGACACCGAATGGGAACTGTGTTCGCATTCAGTTCTTATCCAACATGATGTCCAGAGGTTGGAAGGTTTCCCCTCTTACATAAGAAGCTAGTGGTTTAACTCCAGTATGGTGTCTAGAGACTAGAGACATGCCCGATAGGATTTCCATGATGGGAAGAAACTATCAATTTACAAATGAATGAACTACAACATGACGTTTAGAGTCGAGAGATACGGTCGACGAAGGGGAAGGAATCACAAGAACATGCAGGACATTCAGGTAATTTTGATGACTAGTAGTCATATGATGATTAGTCTTAACAACAGAAAGATGATCAATGGTCACAATATTCCAACATGGGTAAAATTCATCACTCGAAGCAGTATGGACACTACAACTTCCATGGGGTAAACATAATCTTATCCAAGGAGCATATTAAAATCTAAGGGACCTTATACTACAATAACATCAATGCGGACAGTTTTCCCTCCTGAGGTAATATGAAAATGAAAAAGGATCTCTAAAGGTGAAATAGGTCTTCTATTAAATTCCAGTATCTGATTGGTGGTTGGCACAAGCTTAGGAGAACCTATATCTTTCCAGGAGTTTGAGGATATAATACTAACAGATTCCCCTTCATCAACAATAGTGTAGAGTATGATATTAGCAGTAAATCACTCGTATTTTTTGAAAGGAACAATCTATTGAAGACACGTTGTTGTTATATTAATCCAATCAAAGGAAATGACCACATTACTTGGAGAGGGTTCTGTTGAAATAGACAAGATTATCCCTTACATAGAACAATCCAAACTGAATACACAAACTTTAGCGGGTTTCAGTTCACTCTTAACCAGAAAGGAGGACTACTTTAGTCTTAAATCTCTCTGATTAAAGAGTGGGATCAGGTGGAGATGACATCGACTCAGCTGCTTTAACTTCACTCTCCATAGGAAGAGTGGGATCGATCGAGGATGAAACTAGATCAATCACTTTATCAACAAATGGGAGGTGAAGGGACAACTTATGATAATGTGATTTTAGTCATTTTTGAGGAAAATTAATATCCTCCAACTACTTTGAAGCTTTAAGTAAGGACAAAGGTAAGTAAGTTGAATGTCCTTACATAGCAAGCAAGAATATCTAACTTTTAATTTTTGAATTTGAACCACATAATCATTGGTTCATGGGGTATCATCACTATGATGACGAGAGGTTGATGAAATGGGTTGTTTGGAAGCCTCAAACCACACTTCTAAAAATTGGGATAGACCATGACGATATTTAAGAATTTGGTCACCCTTGCAAAGTCTCTAAGGTAACTTAGGCCTATGAGGTGTTTTCATAGGAAAATAAACACTCTCAGCACAATGAGGAGTGGTTGGTTGAGATTTAATTTCTCGTTTGTCTTTCCTTTTCTAAATCTTCATTTTTGTATTCTTGTTATCCACATGATTACTAGCTTCACTACTTTCGATAGGAGAAGAATGAAAAACGAAATAATACACATCTAGTGAAGAAGGTGAAAGATCAACATGATATTGATTCTCTGGTGGTGGAGATTTTGTATTTGAAACAATCGATGCACTCAATATTGTGATGGAAAAGAGAATAACCGTTGTTAGAGAATTAATCTACCTTAGTACCATGATCATCTACCTAGGAGGCATTTTCATTTTCCTTGTGGTTATGTTGTATGGCCTAAATTAGGCTATACTGGTCAATATTCGTCTAATAGGTGATTTATGGCTCATTAATTGACAGTTGAGGTGCTCCACTTTGATCATTCTTTCATCCATGGGCCTGCATTAATTTCAAACCACTTCCTTCTTTAACTAGGGGCGATAGTCTGTGATTGCAGTTGTTTTGTGGTCTTCCTGGGAATTTATCGGCTCCTAGAGGCTCTCCCACTCACCCATGTGCTCTCCCATGCTTATCCTTCCCTCATTTATGACCCAAGCATGCTCCATCCATGTTCACACTAGCATTCATGACTATTTGGTATGGTTTGGAATCCTATTGGTCAGCCAAGGGGGGTTTAGGGGTCAAATCCTAACCTGACAGTTGTATGCATTCACATGGCCTCCAAGGGCTCAAAATTTTCCAAACTTATTATAGATATGTACCATACACATCTACAATATGTATTGTAATATCATGGTCAGTTATTAGCACCATTCACATGTGTTATTTCAGTCTCTTTTGTTGTTCTCTTGCATATTTTTTCAAATACTTTGATTGTGAATATCTCTCTAGCTCCTATATATAACTGTGAATAAATTATCACATGGTATCAAAGCTATTTGGATTTGCAAACAAATATAGATAGGTTTTAGTTGTTGCTTAGGGAATATTTCCAAGAAATATGAGTGTCTGCATTGCAGGTTCTACAACACTTTTGTCATAGGTTGTGCAAGTATGATGGAGAAGAATTAGATATTTCTTACACCATTCAACTATTTTGAATTGATGGCTGGAATAGTGATCCATTTAAGGTTGAAAGGCATGTATTGAGTCACCATGGGGTGGAGCAACCGAATCCGATTGTCTGTTAGTCGAATCCGACTATCATTGTAATAATGAATATGAACAGTAAATAATATATTAGATGGTGATAAAAAAAGGTACAATAGGCTCGCCTCTTATATGGCTTGAGCCAACATAGTGAAGGGTTACACCCTTTCACTAGTAATTAACTAATTTAATTAATATTTATTTTATATTTGTTACATTGCCACTCCCTTTAAGGAAGCTTTGTCCTCAAAGCTTAAGTATTTTCCTAGTGTCGTTCTTCATTCTGACTCGGTGTCGATATTAGAATCGGACGAGGTCTCTTGTGCAGATACTTGCACTTCCTTTCCATTGATGACTTTGCACTGTATTGTCTCATTGTTCCTACATTTGTGACCAATGATCCACTCATCACCGCATCGACGACATATGTTTTTCTTCTTTTTCTTTTTATTATCAAAGTAACCATTAGATGACTTTGATCTATTTTCCATTTCATGTGCGTATGATTGAGGTTTTTGGCATTGATGGTCGGGATACCAGGTCTGCACAATACCTACATTGTGTCTCTTTTTCTTGTCGATAATGGCTATCGCCTTTTGTTTTTATTCCTTCCAATTTGTGTTCTGCGGCTTTTGCTTTACCTCTTGCTACTTCTACATTAGGTATGACATGTAACTTTAATTATTTTTGGAGGTGTGGTTTAAGACATCCTAAATAGGTTTCGAGTCTTTTCTTGTTAGACAACCCAAATACTCATGTTGATAAGGATTCCCATTGATGAGTGAATTCCTCAACATTTCTGACTTGCTGTAGTTTGGTAAGTTTACTGAAAAATTCATCTTCTTTGATTCCTTGAAACCTATTAAAAAAATCAATTTTGAACAAGTTCCAGGTGTAGGTAAAGTTATCTCTCTTCCACCATAAGTACCAATTATAGGCGTACCCTTCCATATGCATTGACGCATATTTCACCTTCTCCTCATAAAATTGAATGTTGTAAGTGTCGAAGTATTCTTCTGCTTTGTTTAGCCAAGCAATGCATTGGTATTCACTCCCATTGTATTTTGACAACTCTTTTTTTGCCTTAGGTGGGTGCACTTTGTAAGGGCGATGTTGATTTTCTTTTGCCTTATGGTTTGATGGTGGCTCGGAACTGCTGGACGATGAAAGTGACATAGCTGAATTGCTTTGTTGTTGGCGGTGATTTTTAGTTTTTCTTTTATATACTATCTTACTTATAGTATCTATTTTTCTATTTAATCGTGCCTCCATATCTGGCAATACTTGTGTTTCTATCTCTTGCTTAAGTGTCGCATTGTTAATATTTATTTCCTTTTGCAGTTCTTCTTGATTCGTTGCAAGAGTTTCCTGGGTGACAACATGAAATAAGGCATCTAGCATGTCTAGATTGCTGACGTGGCCCAGACTGGGTATGAACCTTTGTAACATCTCGAATAATGTATTATGGTTCTGCGTCATGGTGCTCATGTTGTGTGTTATGGTGTTTATGTTTTGTGTCACTGTACTCATTTTTTCATCCAAGTCTTTCTGTTTTTCATTCAGGATGTCAAGTTCGTCATCGAGCCTCCTTTCTAGTACCACAACAAGCTTGTCTTTGAGTAATGTATTGTTATTTTGCATCTTTTCCTTCACGCATTTTAGGTCAGCGGCAAGGGACTTTATGTCCTTCTCCATTTTTTCGATTTGCTCTTTTAGCTCCGCCATGGTCTTGGACCTTGTATGCGGAGGTGTGTATTTCCACTCTATTTTGACTAATAATATATTAATTAATAAATTAGTTAATATTATTATTTGTAAACTATACAAATTATTGTATCTATTTTTTTTTAAACAAATATTATACTAATAAATATAATATTTGGTTTTTTTCTAAATATATTATTAATAATATATTATATTGCAAAACTTTTGAAATAATATAATATAATATAATATTATTATAATATATTATTTGTGTTTTTTTTTGGTTGCGGGTTAGCTTGGAGATGGGAATGACTGCGCGCAAAAGAGGTGCGAGATGGAGGATGGAGGGGTTGGGAGTTGGAGAGGGCGGAAGAGGGTGGAACACACAGGAGGTGCGAGGTGTTGGTGGATGAAGGTAACAGCATGAAGAAGGCACGTCGAGGAGTCTTGCAGGAGGCTACATGGAGGAGGCATGTGTGGGGATGATTATGTGCAAGAAACAGGTGCATGCGGGTAGAGAGGAGTAGAGGAGAACGACATGAGCACGAGGGAAGGTGGGAAGAACCAAGTGGAGAGGAAGATGCGCAAAGGGCAGGACCGCGTGGAGACAGTGGAGACGATAGCTGATGGAGGACGTTGGTGGAGCAGATGGGAAACTGAAAGGGGGCATGGATCAAAGCAGCGCGTGGAGAAAAGGGAAAGATGTGTCTGCACAGGGAAGATGAGGTGGATGTGTCTGTGTGGGGAAGATGAGGTGGACGTGGGTGTGGAGTGAATGAGCGGGAGTGCAAAGGGGGATGGAGATGGAAGGAACAATACAGGAGATAGAAGAGGAGAGAATGGTTACACATGGGAGAGGAAAAAGAGCCCGGGCAAGAGGGAGGAAAGGAGCTACGATGGGGAGGTGTGCAGGAGGCGTTTTTTTTTTCTTTTTTTTTTCTAGTAGTGGTTGAGGGAATATGGATGGAAATGGAGGAGAGGGAATAAAATGTGTGAAGTAGAAGAGGGAAGACGAAAAAAAGGAGCTGAATCCGAGCTCTGGCGAGTGTGTAGGGTTGAGGAGTCGATCCAGCTCTGATACCAAATGGAGCAACTGAATCTAGTTGTCCGTTAGTTGAATTTGATTATCATTGTAATAATGAATATGAGTAGTAAATAATATATTAGATGATGATAAAAAAAAGGTACAATAGGATTTCCTCTTATATGGCTTGAGCCAACATAGTGAAGGGTTACACCCTTTCACTAGTGATTAACTAGTTTAATTAATATTTATTTTATATTTGTTACATGGGGACTAAATTCGAACCTAACTCTACAGTAGAGAAAGATAAGTACTTCAATATACTTGATGAACCTTTTGGAAATATTTTCCTCATCATTTCAAGGGATATCCTCTTTCATGTATATATTATTGCCACACCCAATGAATTTTGGATCAAGCTTGAGGCACTATTTGGGAATATTGATGAGATGAGAGGCCATGAACTTGAGAATGAGCTAATCTCCCTGAGTCCGGATCAATATGAGACCATCCAAGACTTCTTTACCAAGTTCAAAGCACTAGTGCTTTAGCTAAAATAGTGTGGCATAGAGAATAAATAATATCATCTTATCGTATCCATCCTTTCTAAGCTATGGCATGAGTATTCCATGTTTGTTTCTACATTCCACTCATGAAAGCTTACAACTATAAATTGGAGTATTCTTGCACTAGCATACTTCTGGAGTATTTGACTCAGGAGAAAGACAATATAGTAAAAATGGGTACCATAAAGTCCACCAAATATCAATCCCTTGCTTCTAGTGTATCAAATCAAGCCAAAAGAAATAAGAAATATTTGAAGCAAAGAGGGAAAGAGAAGAAGCAATCAAGTTCAGAAAGCTCCAATTCTACTAATGGTAGTTTGAGATCCAGGAGGAGAAAAGAGAGAGAGAGACCCAAATTTGGTTATTTCATAGGTTCACATATTGAAATATATTTCTTCATAAATAATATGGACATCATGACCAAGCTCCTTGAGGATAACCATATTGATCTTCCAAAATTTGCAAGAGGATGGGAGCGCAAGCAACGAAATATCAATCCTGAGCATGCATTGAGTGCATGGGTAAAATCCATTTATGATATATTTTTTTCTGCTGGATCTATTTCTTATTTACCTTTTTTATATATCATAATCTGAAGCCTCCATCCATTCCTTAGAAAAAAACCCAAGCAGTTCACCAAATCTTCCTCTAGAAACTAGTGTTAGGATTATTAATACTCCCTTGTCCAAATTTGGTCATATG
>LPNX010193296.1:90321-188276 GCA_001517045.1 Pseudotsuga menziesii | reverse complement strand
AGTCTTTTGCACTGTTTCATTCTTCAATGGCTGAGTAAATTGTGAGATCTTCTTTGTGAGTTGTGTGTTTGTCTACAGATCTATATGCTCAAATTTAACAACTAGTCATTTTTAACTAGCTTTTGATATGTCTTATGAAATATATTTCAAAAACCAATAAGATAATTCCCATTATGATTGTGAAGGTGATATACAGGATGATATACATCCAATTACAGTTGTAAACTCATTTCCCCATCCATTTCATGACCAAAAGACCCAACAACCCTCAAGCTCACTTGTTGTGAAATCTCAAAATTGCCTAGTTTCCAATTTTATGTCACTTATGTATGTTTCTTTTATATATTATATGTATTTCATTGGTCATACATCCATATCAATGGCATTTATTGGAATTTTTCTTCATATGTATGGAATTTATTTTACCACCCATGGTTCAAATCTCGAGTCTCCAGACCCTCCAAGTTTGCTCAACTATAAGTGTGATCTAATTGCTCACTCTTTTCTCTCTATGGACCCATTTTATCATGGAGACACCATACCTCTGATATCTTCTGATGTATATGACATATATTATGATATTTCAGATCCTCATGAGCTTTGTTACATAGTTATGGAGGTGCTTCATCAAATTGGGAAGAAGATTCATGGTTTTATTGATGATATTCCAACTACACATGAGGCATATTTTGTTGAATCTTTTGATGTTATTTGGGAATGAGTTTGCAAAGATATATTTTCCATGGTTTATTATTCTTTTATATCAGAGTATTCTTGCAGAAAAATAAATTCTTATGATGCTCATCCATCATAAAATCATGACCATTAAAGCACCTCTCCACATGATATTTGTCTACAACACTTTGATGCATTGATGTATGATCTTGGCATCCACAACATCTTCACCAAGTCCATCACTAAGAAGTTGTTCTTTCAGCTCATTCAAGTGAATAACAGGACATGTTGAAGATATTTTTTATCATCTTTCTCATGTCCATTTTTTAGGGGAGGTTTTTTCCCATGGGGTTTTGCTCCTTACCTCGGTTACATGAATTAATAAAATTTTGTTGTAAAATGTGACTTGTGCCTTAGTTTCCAAGGAATTAATAAATAATTTTGTATAATTTGTACTAAGTTAGGATTAAGAGGGGGTGTTAGAGCATTAGTATACCTCAGTACCATGGTCATATACCTAGGAGACATTTTCATTTTCCTTTTTATTATGTCGTATGGTCTAACATAGACTATACTGGTCTATATTGGTCTAATAGGTGATTCCTAACTCATTAATTGATATTTGGGGTGATCCACTTTGATCATTATTTCATTGAGGCACCTGTATTAATTGCAAACTACTTCCTTCTTTGACTAGGTTCACTAGTGTGTGAATTTGGTTTTTTTATGGTCTTCTTTGGCATTTATTAGATCCTAGAGACTCTCCCACTCACCCATGCACTCTCCCATGCTTATCCTTCCCTCATTTATGACCCAAGAATGATCCATCCATGTTCACACTATAATTTGTGATTGTTTGGTATGGTTTCGAATCCTATTGGTCAACATACGGGGGTTTAGGGGTCAAATCCAAGCCTGACACTTGTATGCATTCACATGGCATCCAAGTGATCACAAATTTTCCCCAATGTATTATAAATATGCACCATACACATCTACAAGATGTACTATAATATAATTATCATTTATTTGCACCATTCACATGTACTATTTTAGTCTCTTTTGTTGTTCTCTTGCATATTTTGTCAAATACTTTGATTGTGAGTATTTTTCTAGCTCCTATATCTCACTGTGAAGCAATTCTCACAACCATACAAGTAATCCTATAATCAATATAGGAAGTCTTAACATAGGCATGAGAAGAGGACCAACATTTCCAAATGAAGGAATAATAAAAGGTTCCCCTTGAGAAGGGGTCTCTTGGTTGGTAGTTCCCAAAGGAATGTCATAGCTATGTAACCAAACTACCTCTCTCTTTAATACTTTTAACTATACAAGAAACAAGCACCACTCAATCTAAAGCAACATGCAAACATGTGAAACATGTGAAACAAGTGGATACAAATTCCTGATCCTCACAGGAATGTCAAACCATCAAAACTCGATATATACTACATGCTCCAACAGTAAAATATGATGAAGAGGATTGGGATTGTACCCTTTCCTGAATACCTGATTACCTGGATGGTACATGCATAGTAATCTCCCCAATTGTTTTTCTCGATGTATTGCTATTATAGGACGGCTAAAGCGATTTTCTTAGATGGCTCGAGGATCCATGATGGTGTCTCTTGATATAAAAAAGGTATGTGGGAGCTCAAATCCATGTTAGTGCTATCTGATGCACAGCTATTCAAAAGGGGCCTTTCGATATATTACCGAGTATGTGAAGAACCTTTCAATATGCCTTTAAAGTACATGAAAATGCGTTCGATATACCAGTTGGTACGTGGAAGAACTGTATGATCCTCGGGATGCAGTGTAGTCCAGAAATGAAAAATCATATGTTTATATACATTGTAACATGTATTCTAATCTATCACACACTTATTGCTAAGAATTTTAACCTAACTAGCACTTATTTTTGTCTAAAACGGTTAAGTGGACACATGAAGTGAAGACTAAATAAAAAATTATGCAAGGATGATATGCAAATAGTAGACTCTTTCTTTTAATGGATTCCCTACTTATGAGAGAGTAATAGGTGCTTTCCCCAAATGAATAAATTTAATAACATACACCCAAAATCAAAACTAGAATTTCATTTCTTATGTTTCCAACAAAAGTGAAAAACAAATTTCTGGGAAGAAAAAGATTTAAATAACTATTCCAATAAAAATCCTAAAGCAAAACTTGAAACCCTTTTTATTTTCTTTTATATAAAACTAATATTAAACAAAAGAAAAATATGAAGTAAACTAAAACAAGAACAAAAATGTTTTTCTATTTTCAAGTATTTTTCAATCTAATAAAGAAGATCACATCAAAACTTTTTCTTTGAACTATGAAGGAAAAATAAGATCAATTTTCCCCTACTACACAGATATAAGGAAACAAAAAGAGACCTGAAAACAAACCCAACACAGGCACACTAAAATGAGATTCAAATTTTCTAATGTCAAAGAATACAATTCACAGAAAAGAGCAAGGGGTTTCAAGCAACACAACAAACGTAAATTTTAATGCAAGAAACATAAACTCGTCCTCGAATGCAAAGAGGAAAGAATTCAAAGAGACTTAAGAATATACGATTCTTGGCCCCCACTTCATTTCTCTTAAAAACCAAGCTAAAAATACCCCAAAAATAAATTAAAAAGGGTCACTGAGTACCTACCTAGGTACACTTTGAAGGGTATCACCAGGGTGTCAGGAGTGGATCGACGCTCCTTGTCTGCTACTAAAAGGTGGAAGTGACACTCTATGCTAAAGGAGGATGTTAGTTTTTCATCATTAAGCTAGCATACCATTAGGATCTTTAAACTGACAGAAAAACAAGCACAGTAATCAAACACAAGAGACAATGAACATAGTGTTTTTCCTCGGGGAAACCATAAATGGAGAAAACCCTACAACTTCCTCTGAGATAGAATCAGCACCAAAGTGAAACCCAAAAATAGTATGACAATCTCCCAACAATAGTAATCTCTTTCCTCTTTCCCCAGTGTCTTTCTCTTCCTCAACTATGCTCTACACTTGAGTGTGGATGAGATGTGTACTAAATAGAGAGTCCAGCTCTCTATTTATACTAATCCTGACATGACTAAAACCTTACTAGGGCTGAACTTTACTAGGAGATTCTAATAACCCTAGTGCCCTGAAACAGCGGGGACTTTAACCCTTAGAAAATTGGACGGTTACCCACAATGACTTGACATGACTTGTTTACATTATTGATTCTCCCGATCGGAACATTGGGGCACGACAACATGACTCAATTACATTATAGATACATCCCAAAATAAACATCGGGTTACAATACATAAGATACATAGATGAATACATTATGAAGTTACAAATACATCAACACTCCCTCTTAACTAGGAAGGTAATTTTTCGACACAATTTTCAGCACTGGTCTTCTTCTCTGGATCATCTTGTCATCTGCATCTTCAAGTCTTCTTAGTCTTCAATTCATCTTCATCTTCAAGTCATCTTCATCTTCGGATCTGGATCATCCCTCGATCTGGATCATCCCTTGATCTGGATCATCACTGGAGCATCATCTCTGGATTTGGATCTTCCCTTGATCTAGATCATCTCTGCTGGATCATTAATACTGAATCTTCATGGGTGCTATCTCATGATTATTCTTGTCATAGGAAGTTCTATATAGCCATCCCTTTTTCATGCTAGATGTAGGCCCAGCCATCATGTAGGTCTTTGCCCGACACTTACATATGATCATGTAGGAACTAACCTAAATCGTATCAGAAAGGCATGCCCAACACTCACATCTGACCATGTGGGAACCAATCCAACAACCCTATCAGAAAGGCCCAACACTCACATTTGACACATGTGAGGAACCAATCCAACATGCAAGTTAAAAAAGGCTCTGCACTTACATTTGACACATGCGAGGAACCAATCCAACGTGCATGTTCGAAAAGGCTATGCACTTATATCTGGCACATGCGAGGAACCAATCCAAAATGCACATCCAGAAGGGCCCTGGACTTACATATAACACATGCGAGGAACCAATCCAACATGCATGTTCAGAAGGGCGTTAACTCACATCTAACCTGGTAGGAACCAAATCCTACACCCTCACCACAATGGCCCCTAGTCCCAGACTGAGCTACCTGGTAACTGACCAGGTGCATCCATTCCCAGAATGGCAGTTGCCCTTACATCTATCCTACTCGACAGAATGGCCAACACTCACATCTGACATTGGAGGAACCTAATCCTTTATCCATGACAAAATGGTTCAGCCCTTACATCTGACCTACTCATCAGAATGGTTCTCTCAGTCCTGGACTAAGTGTTCCTGGTAACTGACTAGGTACCTCCATTCCCAAAATGGAAATAGCACTAATATCTGACATGGAAGGAACCAATCCTCTCACCATGACAGAATGGCTCAGCCCTTATATCTGACCATGGAAGGAACCAATCCTCTCACCATGTCAGAATGGATATGGGACTTACCACTTTCCCTTGGAGGAAACCTCAATCTAGAGAACACCAAGCTTCTCCCTAAAGTATTCAAACTTCACCCTAGCCAATGGCTTTGTCAACACATCAGCTATTTGTTCCTCCATCGCAACATACTGGAGCTTCACTGCTCCTCTTTGCACCATATCCCTGATATAGTGATACTTGATCTCAATATGCTTCAACTTGTCATGGAACACTAGATTCTCTAACAACTTCATGCAACTCTGATTGTCACAATGTATACAAGTAGCATCCATATGGAGATCAAATAAATCACATAGTAGCTTCCGCAAGCATACTACCTCACAACTAGCTGAACAAGCTACGACATACTCTGCTTCAGCTGTACTCAGTGCCACACAAGATTTCTTGCTGCTAAACCAAGAGATCACACCTGATCCCATATTGAAGCAACACCCTGAAGTGCTCTTCCTATCGATAACACTACCTGCCCAATCTGAATCAACGTAACCCTCCAGGTTAATCTTCTGATTCACATCGTACTTGATCCCATAATCAATTGTACCCGTCAAGTACCTCAGAATATGCTTTGTAGCAATCAAGTGAACATTTCTCAGATATTTCAAGAACTGGCTCAAGGTGTTCACAACAAAGCAAATGTCTGGTCTCATGTTCGTCAGATACATCAAGGATCCAATCATCTGACGATACATCGTAGCATCAACTATCTCTAATGAAGCATTGCTCAATAGCTTTAGGTTCGATGTCATAGGTGTGTCCATAGCCTGGTAGTCCATCATCCCAAACCTCTTCAAGATCTCTACTGCATACTTCCCTTGTCTGAGGGAGATTCCATCCGTATTCTGCCACACCTTCATACCTAGAAAATAATGCATCATACCCAAGTCCTTCATTTCGAACTCAGCAGCAAGCTTTCTCTTTCTATCAGCAATCAACCCATCCATACCTATTACAAACAGACCATCTACATACAGTAGAAGCATCGCTGAGTTGCCATGTTCAACCTTGTAGTAAAGGTTGGAATCTGCTTTACTCTTGGTAAATCCCAAACTAGATAGAAATCTGTCAATTCTATAGTACCATGTCCTGGGTGCCTATTTCAAACCATATAGGGCTTTCTTCAGTTTGCACACATGAGACTCCCTATCATGTGTATCAAAACCAAGTGGCTGTTCTACATACACTTCCTCTTCTAATACACCATTCAAGAAAGCAGTCTTGACATCCATTTGGTGTATCTTCCATTTCATTACTGCAACCAAAGCAAGTAATGATCTGATGGAAGTGTATATGGCTACAAGAGCAAATGTTTTTTCATAATCTATTCCTTCCTTCTATGAGAAGCCACGAGCCACAAATCTTGCCTTATATTTTTCTATGCTACCATCTGCAGCATGCTTGATCTTGTAGATCCATTTGGAAGTTACAACTGACTTCCCTTCTGGTCTTGGGACAACATGCCAAACATTGTTCTTCATGATTGATTGATATTCTTCAATCATAGCATCCTTCCCTTCTTTCTGTTCTGCCACTTCTTCATAGTTGGAAGGTTCTTTATTGATAACATCACATAGTAAAGCTACGTATCTGGAGTAGGATCTGGTTCTCTTTCTTTCTCTCTGATTCTCTTCTGGAGCTCCATATCTTTCCGCACCTTGGATAATTTCATGTACCTAAGTAGGTTTCCTCTTATGAGGATTCTTCTCCAGAGGTGGATCTACAGGTCTTTGTGGTTCTTCAAAATCTTGATCTTCTTGTTGAGTTTCTTCATTCATGGTTATATCATGAATTTTGGGAGCTGTTGATTCTTCAGGTTCTTCAGCAGGTTTCTTTCTGGATTTGTTGTAAGCTGTGTCTTCATCAAATGTTACATCCCTGCTGATGTCAATCTTCTTGAATCCTAGGAAGTATATTCTATAAGCCTTCAAGCTTTCAGAGTATCCCACAAATATACCCTTCTTTCTTGAAGGATCTAGTTTCATTCTCTTCTCTTTTGGTATGTGTATGTACACTGGACAACCGAATATTCTAAGGTGGTTGAATTCTGGTTTCTTGTCGAAGAATACTTCTTCAGGAGTCTTATTCTTGAGTACTATACAACATTCTGAATGACCCTTTAGCTTGTATAAACCTCCTTCTTATTCTCCAATCACTTCTGCATCATCAATAGTCTTTCCTCTTGGCCACATGATGACTTGACCATCTATGAATGCAACCCTCATGCCTTTTGCATCCAAAGCTGATATGGATAGAATATTCTTCTTTAATCCTGGTACAAATAGAACACCCTTCATTTTTATAGACTTTTTGGAGTCTACCTTGTAGGAGGATTCACCACTACCTTTTATTGGATATTGGTAGTCATATCCTAACTTCACCTTATGGGGTGAATTATGTTCGGATAGTTTCTCAAAGGATTATTTGAAACCTATCATATGTTTGGAAGCCCCACTATCAATAAGCCAATATTTTCTTCCATCAGTGATAGTTCCTGTGAGAGCGGAAATCAGAACATATTCATCTTCACTTGAAGAGTCTTCACTTTCTTGCTTTACTCTCTTCCTTGGAAGATCATCATCCTCAGTAATGTGAGCATGATGTTTTCTTTTGGATTTATTATTCTTATTAGATCCATTCTTATTCATGGGACATTGTCTAGAAAAGTGTCCTATTTCATCACATGTATAACATCTGAGTTTAGATGAACCTTTCTGATGAGAATGCTTACCTTGGTGATGATGCTTTTCCCTTCTTCCTTTCTTTGAGTATACTATGAGAGCTTGATCTTAATTTCCCATATTTTCTTCTCAAGCTACTATCTGAGCTTCTTCTTGAGAACATTCTTCCCACATTTTGTTGAACTTGACCAATTTCTTCCTAGCACAGATTCCTTGGATGAAAGAATCCCATGACCTAGGGAGGCCATTTAATGTTGTCATCACAACTTCTACATCCTCTACTTCTTCATCTACAGCTTCTAGTTTTTCTTTGATCTGGGAGACCCTTTTGAAGTATGAATGGATGGTATCTTCATTTTGGATCTTGACATTCTTCAACGGGTTCCTTAGAGTCATCTTCCAATTGATGTTCTTCCCTTCAAATAGTTTGGTTAGCGCATCAAACATGGCCTTAGGTGTTTTGAGGGAGGACACCTATGGAATGAGGTGATCCTTGATAGAATCTGCAATAATCCTATTTTCCATAACCAACTTCTTCTTATGTAAGGCCTTGGCCTCATCTCCCTCTGGAACTAAAACTTCCTCCTGTATATAGGGGTCCAACTCATTTTCTTCTAGGACCAGGGAGATCCTATAATTCCAGGCTCGGAATTTATCAGCTCCCTCAAGATTTTCATCAAGCTTGGTATGATCAGACATATTAAATGAGAACCTCAAATGGAAATACAAAATATTTAGATCTTACCAGGTCAAGATGTCGGATCTAGATTTGAAGCTGAAATCCCGCAGTACTGGATCAAGAGAAAATTAGGGTTTTGCTTTTCTGAAGTTCTATCCACCCAAATGCCTTGAAATTTATCCCTAACATTGATTTTGGGGAGGCGATCAATCCAGGCCTGGTCTCACTGAAAAATTCCTCTTCTGTGAAAAGCCCTAATTTTCGGCACAAGTGACAGGTCCAAAATTGAAAAACCTTAGAATTGGGCTCTGCTTCGACAAAAATATGTGCCCTAAGGAGGAGAGTTATTCCACCTTACTTTTTCTGAAAATATATGGAGAGAGATCCACAAAATAGGAATCCCTAGCTCCCACATCTGCACAGTTTCTTCTTCTCAGGTTAGCTCTGATTCCATGTTAGTTTTTCATCATTAAGCTAGCATATCATTAGGATGTTTAAACTGAGAGAACAACAAGCATAGCAATCAAACAAAAGAGACAATGAACACAGTGTTTTTCCTCAGGGAAACCATAAATGGAAAAATCCCCGCAACTTCCTCTAAGATAGAATCAGCACCAAAGTGAAACCCAAAAACAGTAAGACAATCTTTGGACAACAGTAAGCTCTTTCCTCTTGCCCCAGTGTCTTTCTCTTCCTCAACTATGTGCTACACTTGAGTGTGGATGAGATGTGTACTAAATAGAGAGTCCAGCTCTCTATTTATACTAATCTCGACATGACTAAAACCTTACTAGGGCTGACCTCTATTAGGAGAGTCTAATAACCCTAGTGCCCCAAAAATTTGGGGACTTTAACCCTTAAATAATTAGAGGGTTACCCATAATGACTTGACATGAATTGTTTACATTATTGATTCTCCTGATCGAAACATTGGGGCATGAAAACATGACTCAATTACATTATAGATACATCCCAGAATAAACATCAGATTACAATACATAAGATACATAAATGAATACATTCCGAAGTTACAAATACATCAACAAAGGAGAGACTTCTAGTATATTTTTGTACAAAGGAAGCTCATTCAAAGGGGGATATTTGGAGTTGTCATCAATGACATAGGGGGGTATTGTTTACTAAATTTTCATTCATGCCAACAAGAGTGTGTCAAGGAGATTGTTGAAGAAATTGCCGTTGATGCCAATAAGTGTATGTCGATGTGTCTCGGTTCCCATTGAGAAGCACTTGAGGTTTAGAATCTAGTCAATGTCAAAGGATACCTTGTTACCTTGTCCAATCCCAAGTCTGAAGCCCTTGTAGCCCTATGGACAATGACAAAATCCTTAAACACCGTGTAGAGTGCTTGAGTAACCCTAAGTTTTTTTATAGTTCCCCAATACCACAACATATTCCTTAGTACCCTAGAAATAGTACTTGGTGGGTTAAACAAGTGTAGAACTTGAAAGAGTCCAAATGAACCATTATGTGGTCATTTATGTTTTTAATGAGGTCATGGTACCCTAGGATAAGTCTAGCCACCCCCACACGTTGGTGGTGTTGGGGTCGTTGATATCCTTGATATGATGAGTATATGGTGGATACCTCCTCCTTGTTGATATTAACTATGCAGATGTGAATACCATTGAATCCCTAATTCCTTTGGTGATGCACATTAAAGTATTTGACCTTGGAACTTATGCATAAGGTAACATGGTCTTTGACACCTTTATGTGTGTAATCTTGATGTCCTGTAAAAATTAAAGAATGTAAGGGTGTTAGAACAATAATTTTAAAATAAAATCATCATAGGGAGATAGTCCTCAACATGAAATTTCTATTGATATGTGGAGCATCTTCTAACTCCTTACGGTTGAAGATATATGAATTTTTGAAGTTGGTGTACCCTACCTTTATCCTCAACCAACCAAACAAAACAAAATTTAATTATTTATAATTTTGAAATGCATGTTGGCCCAGTTTGAGGTACTAAATTTAGTCCACAACCTGTATAAATAGATATCAAACATTTCATTTGTTCATCAATCAATTCTCTCTTTGGTAATTCACAACCATTCGAGAAAAGTGTGAAATTGTGTGGAGGAGAAATTTTTGGGCATCTTCACTAAAATTGGCATAACTTTCTCATACGGAATCAAAATTATGAAATTCTTGGATTGTTGGAAATTTTGTTATGAGGGCTATGTGGTGAAATTATATAGAGTTTTTTTTTAATATTTTCTCTTCATATTTTTCTCTTTGAAAATGTATGGTTCATGCTTTTGGGTTTCTCTTGTGATTACACATGTCTCTCGTGGATAGAGTTCATCTCTGATCTTAGTATGTGATCCTATATATTGGTATATATATTTGAAGTCATTATGGAGGATATGATGATGATGTTGCATACCTTTATGTTATGATATAATACATTTTATGATGATAATGCATGTACACTCTATGATGTTGATGCACTTCTATACAATATCATGTACATGCATACTATAGTGTGATGATTCTCTCCTATCCACTATCATGTATACTTTTTGTTGATGATGCATAAATAGTGCACACTGAGATGACGATGCATGCCTTATGTTCAGTAAAATCATAGCATAATTACTTGTTCAATAATTGTGTATGATGAGGTGTACAATTATCCACATGAGAATTGTATGGAAATGAAATGACTTGTGGGTATACATGGATGATTTGGAAGTGATCAGAGTGTAGAGGTTATCATCAACACATTCATATTTTGGTTTGATAGGTTCGGTGAAAATATTTTTATCTAGGTGGAAGGACGGGTCAAGGAAATTAGGTTGTAGCCTCCTTCCAGTTGTAGTCAGAAAACTAGGAATTTCTACATCCCTTCAGTTGTAGCGTGTAAATCAGGAGGTTGTTGTCCCCTTCAAGTTGTAGCTGGAAAATTGAATTTTTTGTAATAAGAGGGTTGTTTCCTCCCTCAATTTATTTCTGGAAAACTATTTTAAAAAGGATTTCATGGTTTTACCCCCAAGACTTTGGTTCCCACATCAAAAGTTATTGTGTATTGTGTAGCTTGTTAATTTAAATAAACATTGATGATATGCTATGATTAGTGATCATCAACTTGTTTTTGATTAAAAAATTTAGATTGTGCAAATACTGATTCACCCCCCTCTAAGTATTTCAGCACTTTCTTTCAGTGACTTGGGTTCTAGAAACATTTGGAGATTGTTTTAAGCATCAAAGATAATTTTTTGATGTAAAATGTTTTTGACCAAAATTCTCAACATCTTGATGCCACTCGAGATATTGATATCTTTCCAAGTATAGAAAGTTCACCCCAATAAACATTTTCATAAGGAATTCATGTCTCTAATAAGTTGACATGTCATCTTGACCCATGTGGTACAAAGTAGATGAAATGTCAAACTCCATTACTCCATTATGCTATGAGTTATGGACATGAAGAGCGGCAAATGTATGGCGATGAAGAAGAGGAAGTTTCTGATTAGAAATAAATGAATAAAATTAAAATGGAAGAACATTTGGATGAAGAACAACTCTCAAAAGATGAAGAACATAATAAACCATCTGTGGAACACGAAGAACACAAGGATCATTAGATACATAAGAACAATTTCTAGAAGAATCATCCAATAGATTGCATTATTGGTAATAAGGATGCTAGAATAGGAACTAGAAGAAGACTATCTAGAAGAAATGAGAAGGTAAACTTCTGTCTATTGATTAAAACTAAACCAGGAACTTTTGCATAGGAAATTATAGATGAGCAGTGAGTGAAATAAATGGAAGAAGAATTAGATAAAATTGATAAGAATGAAACATGGGAACTTGTTCCTAAACCAAGCAAAAAGAATATGATCGACACAAAGTGGGTTTTCCAGAAACAAAATGAATGAATATGGACAGGTGATAAGAAACAAGGCTCTATTGGTTTGTAAATACTATGCTCAAATCAAAGGAATACACTTTGAAAACAAATTTGCACCAGTATCTAGAATAGAAGCCATCAGAATGATATTGGCTTATGGTTGTTCCAAAGACATCAAAGTGTATCATATGGATGTAAAATCAACTTTTCTACATGGGAAATTAGAAGAAGAAGTTTACATCAAACAACCAGAAGGATTTCAACTTTCAAAAAACAAGGGCTATGTATGCAGACTCAAAAGGGATTTATATGGGCTAAAGAAATATCCTATGAGGGGGATATTTGTGGAAAAAGGAAGCTCATTCAAAGGGATATCTTTGGAGTTTTCATCAATGAAAAATTGGGAGATTGTTGACTAAATTTTCATTGATTCCAACAAGTGTGTGTCGAAGGATGTTGACTAAATTGTCATTGATGCCAATAAGTCTGTGTCGATGTTTATTGGTTCCCCTTGAGGATCCCTTGAGGGTTATAAGTCATTCAATGTCAAAGGATACCTTTTGACCTTGTCCAATCCCATGTCTGAAGCCCTTGGAGCCCTTTGGACAATGGAAAAATCCCTAAACACCCTCTACAGTGTTTGAGTAACCCTAAGTTATTTTTTGGTTCCTCGATACTACAACTTATGCCCTAGTACCCTACAAATATTCCTTGGTGCGTTAGATAAGTGTAGAACTTCAAAGTGTCCAAATGAATCACTATGTGGTCATTTGTGTTTTTAATGAGGTCATGGTACCCTAGGAGAATTCTAGGCACCCCCACACTTTGGTGGTGTTGGGGTCCTTAATACCCTTGATATGATGAGTATATGGTGAATAATTTATCCTTTTTGATGTTAAGTATGTGGATGTGAATTCCATTGAATTCGTCATTCCATTGATGATGTCCATTAAATTCATTGACCTTGGAACTTATGCATAAGGTAACATGGTCTTTGGCACCTTTATGTATGGAGTCTTGATGTCCAATACAAATTGAAGAATGTAAAAGTATTATACCAAGAATTTGAAAATAAACCCAGCATAAGGAGATAGTCATTGTCAATAAATTTCCGTTCATATGTGGAACATCTTCTAACTCCTTATGCTCAACGAGATATGAATTTTTGAAGTTGGCGTACCCCACCTTTTTGGGTCAGTCGACCAAACAAAATAGAATTTAATTATTTATAATTTTGAATTCGATGTCAACCCAGTTTGAGGTACTAAATTTAATCCACTACCTAAATCAATAGATATCAAATATTTTATTTTTTCATCAATCAAGTCTCTCTTTGGTAATTCGCAACCCTTAGAGAAAAATGTGAAACTGTTTTGTGGGCATCTTCACTAAAATTGGCATAACTTTCTCATACAAAGTCAGAATTACAAAATTCTTGGCTCGTTGGAAAAATTATTACGAGGGATATGTGGTGACATGATATATATTTTATTTTGGTTTTTCTATTTTCTCTTCATATTTTGATCTTCGAAAATGTATGGTTCAATGTTTTGGGCTTCGCTTGTGATGGCACATGTCTCCCATGGATAGAGTTCATCTTTGATATTAGTATGTGAGACTCTATATTGGTATATATATATGAATTCATTATGGAGGCTATGATGATGATGTTGCATACCTTTATGCTATGATATGATACACTTTATGATGGTAATGCATGTACACTCTATGATGTTGATGCACTCCTATACAATATGATGTACATGCGTACCATAGTGTGATGTTTCTCTCCTATGTACTATGATGTATACTTGTTGTTGATAATAAAAACACGGTGAACAATGAGATGATGATGATGTATATTTCTTGATGAAGATTCATACCCTATGCCTATGATGCATACCTATGATGATGACACATGATGATGCATACCCTATGTTCAATGAAAGCATATCAGAATTACTTGATTAGTAATTTTATATGATGAGGTGTACAATGATGTACATGAGAAGTGTATGGCAGTGAAATGAATTGTTGGTATACAGGATTATTTGGAAGTGATCAGAGTGCAAAGGTTATCAACAATAGATTCTGAGTGCAGAGGTTATCAACAAAAGATTATGAGTTTTGTTTGATAGGTTCATAGGTTCGGCAATGTTTTTCTTATCTGGGTGGCATGATGGGGAAAGGAAAGGAGGTTGTAGACGGAAACATATGGAGTTGCAGCTTCCTTTAGGTTGTATATTGTAAATCAGGAGGGTGTAGCCTCCTTCTAGTTATAGCTGGAATTTTTTTTTTTGTAATAAAGGGGTTGTTGTCTCCCTTTAGTTATTTCTAGAAAATTATTTTAAAAAAGCTTCCATGGTTTTACCCCAGAACTTGGGTTTCCACATCAAAATATATTGTGTACTGTGAAACTTGTTATTTTCATACACATTGATGATATTATATGATTGTTGATCAACAACTTGATTTTGATTAATTTTTTAGATTGTGCCAATACAAATTCACCCCCCACTCAGTATTTCAACAATTGGTATTAGAGTATGTTCCTTCAAAATAGACTAATCGTTGTAAGGAAATCATGGGAAATTTTGATAAACAAAGGAAAATTGGAACACCCTTGTTTCATGGGAGCAACTAGGCATTATGGCGCATAAGGATGAGATCCTTCATAGAAGCTCAAGGAATAGAAATATGGAAAATTATCAAGAATTGGTACAAGGTACCACATACTATACCAATAGATGCATTTGAGTTGGCTCAATATAACAATAACTCAAAGGTCAACAATCACCTTCTAGGTGCTATAAATGAATATGTCTTGAACAAAGTGATGCAATGGCCCTTTGCAAAAGAAATGTGAGACAAACTCCAAACAAGATAGTAAGGAGATAACAAAGTCAATGAAGCCAAACTTCAAACATAGAAAGGACAATTTGAACAACTAAGGATGAATGAATATGAAGGCATTTTGACCTATATTCTTCGAGTCGATCAACTTGTGAATACCATCAAAGGTTTGGGAGAAGAATTTGAGGATTCCATAGTTTTCCAAAAAGTTCTAAGAACTCTTCCCAAAAGGTTCAACCACAATATCTCTGCACTAGAAGAAAGAATAGATCTAAAGACTATGATAGTAGATCAGCTGCATGGGACTCTTGTGGCTAACAAAATAAGAATTGAATATGAAGAGACGTAAAGAAAGTAAGAAACATTCAAGGTCTCCTCCAAACAAACTGGGAAGTACAAATCAACAAAGGACACCAAAATAAGTGATGAGTCTGATGATGAAGAAATAACAAACTTTGTTCAAAAATTGAAGAGAGACACTGGGAAATACAAAGGTAAGTGACCTCTTAATTTTTTTTCATAAGGAAAGATAGTTCATTTTTCTTCTAAATGTTTGTATGCAAAGAACTCAGATAGTGATAAAGATGAAATATTCAAACCCTACAAGAAGTATAGTAATTACAAGAATAACAACGGAGGGAAATTTGCAGAGAAGAAAAGTCTCTATACAAAAAGGGACAATAGGTCATCCACTGGTGACTTCGACAAGGATAGTAGAAGTCACTGTAATGATGATGGAAAACCATATAAGGTACTCTTTATGGAAATAAACTCAATTGAGGATCCTAATGGTGATGAAGAATCCAAAAGTTGAAAGTGAGGTAGATCTTGAAGCGGAACTTATAAGCGCCTTGAAAGAGTTGAATAAAGTAAGGAAGGAAAACATGGTACTTAAGGAAGAAGCAAAAAGGTTTAAACAGATCATTACTGACTTAAAGGTCAAACTAGAAGAAGCCAAAAGAATCAAGGACTCTCTTAATGAACAAATGATGGAAAGTGTGAATGAAAAATAAAATCATGAGGCTGAGATAGTATCTCTGAAGAAAAAATTATAGACAAAAGATATCGGCAAGAGTTATGATAACAACTCCAAGATTCTAGAAAAAATCATCAGAAACAAGAATCCATTGTTCGACAAGACCGGTATAGGATACACGAAGAATATTGATGAAGCCTCAAGTGCAATGATGACAGGTAATGAAGAGAATCCAAGAAGTTGTGCATAAGTTTTCAAGGGCTCCACAAATGAAGAAGAGATCGAATGTCAACCAAAAAAACCCATATCAAAACAAGGGATAGCAGAAACACGAGATATCAGAAGAACACCTCCTTCATATGTTCCCAGGTATGGATATCTATTTTATGGGAATTGCTTTACATGTGGAATATTTGGACACAAAGCTGTAAATTGTTTTCAAATAAGATCTTTTGAAACAAGGAATAACCATACAAGCCTCAAAGGGCCACAGCATAGTAACATATTTGGTCTCTTGAGATTAGAAATAGAATGTTACAAGTATAACAACTTTGACGTGTAGCCAGAGATTGCAGAAGAAAAATACCAACAGTTAGAAATGAGGAATTGTCCAACAAGGTATGGATCAAACACAAGAAAAAATATGGATGTGGAAATTTTCTTCAAGCTCAGAATTACAACTCTGGTAAATGATATGTTGATAGTGGTTTCTCCAAGCATATGACAGGTAAAAACAATGCTTTTGTCAATATTGAAAATGATAAAGGATCTATATCTTTTGGGAATAAAAATTCAACAAAATTATTGGGGAAGGGCACAGTAAAGCTCAAAAGTAAAAAATCCTTGTCTGAAAATGTATTTCTTGTAGAAAACATGAAGCACAATCTTCTAGGAATCAGTTGATGTGTGATCAAGAACATGAACTCACATTCAACTCAAAAAGATGAAAAATAAGGAAGAAAGTATCAAGAAAGTTAGTAGCCACAACCACTAGGACTCCCAACAACATATACGTGTTGGATGAGATTGAGTTCGAGAAATTCCACTTGAGAAAAGAAGATGAAAGACAAATTTGGCATAGAAGAATGGGGAATATACATTTTGACAATTTGGTCAAAATCTACAAAAACAAAGAAGTACAGAATATGACAGAACTTACAAATCCCGCTAACTCTATATGTGAACATTGTCAACATGGAAAATAAACAAGAGTACATTCAAGACAAAAGAGCATTCTTCTACAAAATATTTGGAGCTCGTTCACACTGACCTATGTGGACCAACTAAGAGCAAAGGACTGAATGATGAAAATATTCCATGCTACTTATTGATGACTATACCAAGATGACATGGGTATGTATTCTAAACATGAAGTAAGAATATTTTGGATGTTTCAAAACATTCAAGTAACTGGTTGTGAATGTCAAAATAGGGTCACAAATCAAGTGCCTCATATTTGACAATGGTGGACAATTCACTTCAGATGAATTCAACAAGTACTGTGAAGGTCATGGAATAAAGAGACAATTTTTAGTAGCCATAACACCTCAACAAGATGAAGTTGTTGAAAGAAAGAATATATCATTAATTAAAATGGCGTGAACCATGTTGAATGAATCCAAGTTGAATGGAAAATTTTAAAGACACGTAGTTCATACAACAGTACACATATTGAACAAAGGATTACTCAAAACCAAATAATAAAAATCCCTACGAGCTATGGACAATAAGAGTGAAAAATGTATGGCACTTCATAATTTTTGGAAGCAAGTGCTACATCAAAAGAGAAGATAAGAAGATTGGAAAATTTGAATCTTGAGTAGAAGAGGGATTTTCGTTGGATATTCATTCAAAATGAAAGATTACAAATGCTACAATTTAATATTAGACAAGTTGATCGAAAGTATGAATGTGAAGATAGATGAGGGAAGACTAACATCATCCAGAGAAGATTAAGAAGAATCAGTTGATGCAGAAGATGAAGTTTCTGATTAGAATGAAATGAAGAAAGTTAAAATGGAAGAACAACTAGATGAAGAACAACTCTCGGAAAATGAAAACCGGAATAAACCAACTATGGAACAAGTAGAACAGAAGGATCAACAAATACCTATGAAGGGGTTTGAGAAGAATAATCCATTATATCAAATTATTGGTGATAACGATGATGGAATAGGAACTAGAAGAATACTATCTAGAAAAAATGAGCAGGTACACTTCTCTCTATTGTCTACAACTAAACTAGGAACTTTTGCAAAGTCCAGTATAGATGAGTATTGGGTCAAAGCAATGGAAGAAGAATTAGATCAAATTCATAAGAATGAAACATGGGAACTTGTTCCTAGACCAAGCAACAATAATGTGATCGACACAAAGTGGGTTTTTAGAAACAAAATGAATTAGTACTAGAAGCTGATCAAGAATTAATATAGGATGTAGTTTTTCATAAGAAGCTATAACAATTATACCACAAAAGCATGACATCTAGTAGGTTGGATTGAAAGGAAAACTTCGCCAGTATGGAAAACGATGCTCTAGGGAGAAGGTAGAGGAGAATTTTCATCAACTTATTCAATAAAATATTTTGGGTGCCAAAATCCTAAAAAAAACCCAAGAGGTTTGATTTCAAATCTATTCCAATATATTTTTTCATAATTTTTTTTACTTTTTGGATGGAAAAATTGGATCTATTAACTTGGAGCATAGATTTTAGATATAGGTTTTATGTTGACTAAATTGTCATTGATTCCAAGAAGTATGTGTCGAGAAGATTATTGACCAAATTGTCATTGATGCCAACAAGTGTGTGTCGATGTGTCTTGGTGCCCATTGAGGATCCCTTGAAAGTTTAGAAGTCAATCAATTGAAAAGGACACCTTTTGACCTTCTTGAAGCCAAAATTCAGAATCCCTTGGAGCCCTTTGGACAATGCAAAATACCCTAAACACCCTCTAGAGTTTTTGAGTAACCCTAAGTTGTTTTATGGTTCCCTAGTACCATAGAAACAGTCCTTGGTGGTTTAAATAAGTGTAGAAATTAAAATAATCCAAATGACCCATTATGTGGTCATTTATGTTTTTAATGAGGTCATGGTACCTAGGAGAAGTCTAGGCACCACCACACCTTGGTGGTGTTGGGTTCCTTGATACCATTAATATGATGACTAGGGAGTTGTAGATTCCTTGACGTTGTATCCTGTAAATGAGGAGTTTGTATCCTACTTCCATTTGTATCTGGAAAATTAAAGTCTTTTTAATAAGGGGGTTGTTTCCTCCCTCTAGTTATTTCTGGAAAACTATTTTAAAAAGGCTTCTGTGGTCCACGCCAAAAATTATTGTGTACTATGCATCTTGTTATTTTCATACACATTGATTATTTCTATGATTGGTGATAAAAAACTTGATTTTGATTAAAAATTTTAAATTGTGCAAATACTGATTCACCCACCTCTTAGTATTTTAACAATTGGTATCAAAGTGTTTTTTTTTCTAGGAATAGACTATCCGTTGGAAGGAAATAATTGGAAAGTTTGCAAAACTTGAACACCCTTCCTTGATGAGAGAAATTAAGCATTATGGAGTATAAGGCGGAGAGCCTTCATATAATATCAAGGAATATAATTATAGAAAAGTATTGAGAATGGGTACAACGTGCCACAGATTGTACCAACAGATGCAACTGAGTTGGCTCAATACAACAACAACTCAAAGGCTAGAAATCACCTTCTAGGTACTATAAATGAATATGTAATCAACAAAGTGATGCACCTCCCCTATGGAAAGGAAATTTGGGACAAAATCCAAATGACATATGAAGGAGATATCAAAGTCAAGGAATATGAAATTCAAATATACAGAGGAAAATTTGAACAGCTAAGGATGAATGAATATGAAGACATAGCATCCTATATTATTCAAGTTGATCAACTTGTGAATACCATCAAAATTTTGGGAGAAGACGTTGAGGAGGCCATAGTTTTTCAAAAATTTATAAGACTCTTCCCTAAAGGTTAAACCCCAACATATCTGCACTAGAAGAAAGAATAGATCTAAAGACTGTGAGAATAGATCAACTGCACGAGACTCTTGTGGCTTACAAATTGATAATTGAATATAGAGACACGTCAAGAAAGGAAGCAACATTCAAGGTCTCCTCCAAACAAGATGGGAAGAACAAATCAACAAAGGACAAGACAGCAAGCTATGAATCAAATTATGAATAAATAACAAAATTTGTTCAGAAATTGAAGAGAGGCAGCTGGAAATACAAAGGTAAGTTACCTCTTAAATGTTTTTCATGTGGAAAGATGTGTAATTTTGATTCTAGATGTATCTATGCAAATAAATCAGATAGTGATGAAGATGGAAGCTTCAAACCCTACAAGAAGTACAATAATTACAAGAATAAGAGAAGGGGGAACTTTGCAAAGAAGAAAAGTCTCTATACAAAAAGGGACAACATCTCATCAAGTGGTGACTCTGACAATGACAGTGGCAGTGACTTTGATGATGATGGTGAACCAGATAAGGTACTCTTTATTGCAATAAACTAAATTAAGGATCATAATGGTGATGAAGAATCAAAAGTTGAAGGTGAAGTAGATCTTGAAGCAGAACTTATAAGCACCTTGAAAGAGTTGAAGAAAGTTAGGAAGGAAAATAGGGTACTTAAGGAAGAGGCACAATGGATTCAACAAATCATTGTCGACTTAAAGATCAAACTGGAAGAAGATAGAATAATTGAAGACTCTCCTACTGAACTTATGATGGCAAGTGTGAAAGAAAAATAAAATCGTGAGGATGAGATAGTATTTACGAAGACAAAATTACAGACAAAAGATATCAGAAATATTATACAAACAACTCCAAGATTCTAGCACAAATCATAAGCAATCAAAATCCATTCTTTGACAAGACTGGTATAAGATACAAGCATAATACCGATGAATCCTCAAGCTCAATGATGACAGGTAATGAAGAGAAACCAAGAATTTATGCAGAAGTTGTCAAGGATTCCACAAATGAAGATGATATCGAATGTCAACCAGAACAACCCATATCAAAAGGAGGGCCCACAGAAAGACCATATCTCATAAGAGAACCTCCTTTATATGTTCCCAGGTATGGATATCTCTTTTATGGGAATTACGTTACATGTGGAATATTTTGACACAAATATGTAAATTTTTTTCAAAGAAGAACGTTTGAAACAAGGAATAACCATGCAAGCCTCAGAGGGCCACAATATAGTAACAAATATGGTCCCATGAGATTAGAAATACAATGTTACAAGTGTAAAACCTTTGTACATATATCCATAGTTTGGAAAATGAAGATACAAACACTAATAAATGAGGAAATTTCCAACAAGGTATGGATCAAACACAAGAACAACTATGAATGTGGAATTTCTCTTCAAGATTGAGTCCAAGAAATGTCACTTGGGAAAAGAAGATGAATGATGGATCTGACATAGAAGAATGGGGCATAAACATTTTAACAATTTGGTCAAATCTACAAAAAGCCAAGGAGTACAGAATATGCCAGAAGTTACAAAGCCCGCTAACTCTGTATGTGAACAGTTTCAACATGGAAAACAAACAAGAGTACATTTCAAGTCAAAAGAGAATTCTTATACAAAACCTTTGGAGCTCATTCAGACTGACCTATGTGGACCAACCAAGAGAAAAAATATTGAATGGTGAAAAATGTTTCATGCTAGTTATTCATGAATATACTAGGATGACATGCGTATGTCTTCTCAATAGGAAGTCAGAAGATTTTGGATGTTTCAAAAAATTCAAGGAACTGGTCGAGAATGAAATAGGGTCACGAATTGAATGCCTCGGATCTGAAAACGGTGGAGAATTCACATTAGATGAATTCAATGAGTACTGTGAAGAGCAAGGAATAAAGAGACAGTTTTCAGTAGCCATAACACCTCAGCAAAATGGATTTGTTGAAATAAATAATAGATCAGTAATGCAAATGGGTCGAACTATGTTGAATGAAACCAAGTTGAATGAAATATTTTTGGGGACACACAGTTCATACAACCATACACATATTGAACATAGGATTACTCAGAAGGAAAAATGATAAAACTCCCTACAAGCTATGGATAGGAAGAGAAGAAAATGTATGACACTTCAGAATTTTTGGAAGTAAGTGCCACATCAAAAGAGAAGACAAGCAGATTGGAAAATTTGACTCTCGAGCAGGCGAGGAATTTTTTTCGTTGGATATTCATCCAAAAGGAAATCTTACAAATACTACAACTTGATATTAGAAAATGTGATTGAAAGTATCAACATGAATATAGATGAGGGCCGACTAACATCATCCAAAGAAGACTCAAAAGAATTAGACGATGAAGAAGAGAAAGTTTTCAATCAGAAAGAAATGAATAAAATTAAAATGGAAGAACAACTCTCTGAAGATGAAGAGAAAAATCAGCCAATTGTGGAACAAGAAGAACAAAAGGATTAACATATACCTAAGAAAAGGTTTTAGAAGAATTATCCATTAGATCAAATTATTGGTGATAAGGATTTCGAAATAGGAAGTAGAAGAAGACTATCAGAAAGAAATGAGAAGATACATTTCTCTATATTCTCTACAACTAAACCAGAAAATTTTGTAGAGGAAAGTATAGATGAGTAGTGGATCAAAGCAATGGAAGAAGAATTAGATCAAATTGATAAGAATGAAACATGGGAAATTATTCCTAGACCAAGCAACAAGAATGTGATCGGAAGAAAGTGGGATTTCAAAAACAAAATGAATGAAGATGGACAAGTGATTAGAAACAAGGATTGATTGATTTGTAAAGGCTATTCGCATATCCAAGGAATAGACTTTGAAGAAACATTTTCACTAGTAGATGGAATGGAAGCTATCATAATGATATTGGCTTATGCTTTCTCCAAAGACATCAAAGTGTATCAAATGGACGTAAAATAATATTTTTTAAATGGGAAATTAGAAGAAGACGTTTACATCCAACAATGAGAAGGATTTCAACTTTCAGAAAACAAGGACTATGTATGCAGACTCAAAAGGAATTTATATAGGATAAAGAAAGCTCTTAGATATTGGTACTCCATATTGGACAGGTACTTGAAACAACAAAAAATTAAGAGCGAAAGTGTAGATAGAAATTTGTACATCAAGCAGGACAATGGCATCATACTCATCATTGATGTTTATGTTGATGATATCATATTTGGAAATGATGATGATTCATTGAGTAAAAAATTTGCTAAGTACATGAAGAAAGAGTTTGAAATGTCATTACTCGGTGAATTGAACTTCTTCTTAGGACTCTATATATCTCAAAGAACATAAGGAATTTTTATTTCTCAAATGAAATACATCAAGGAAATGTTAAAGAAATTCCAGATGGAATATGGTAAACCTGTGAGTACTCCTAGGATCACATGTTGTAAACTCAGCAAGGAAGATGAATCTAAAGAAGTTGATCAAAGGATATATAAATCAATGATTGGTAGTCTGCTATATGTAAAAGCCTCAATACCAGATGTGATGCAGGCCAATGGAAAAGTTGCAAGATTCCAAGATGCTCCAAAGGAAACTCACATTATAGCAGTTAAAAGGAACTTCAAATATCTTAAAGGGACTATGGACTTTGGACTTTGGTATCCAAAATCAAATGAGCTAACATTGATAGCTTATTTAGAAAAGAGTGGGAAGGATGTGTTAATGATAGAAGAAGAACCATTGGAACAACATTCTTTCTAGGAAATTGTCTAGTATCTTGGTCAAGCAAAAAGTAGTCTTTAGCGTCCTTATCAACCACATAAGAAGAATATATAGCAGTAGCATCTTGTTCTACTCAGATTCTTTAGATGAAGAAAACCATGTAAGACATACATGTGACATGTAATGAGCTGATTCCATTCCTATGTGACAATATGAGTGCCTTTAGTATCTCCAAGAATCAAGTTATGCACTCCAAGACCAGGCACATTCCAATCAAATTTCATTTTCTTCGGGAACAAGTTACATAAAAAAATATCAAGTTGGAATATATCAGGACAAAACAACAGGTTGCATAAATTTTTACTAAGCCTCTCCCAAGAGAGTTTTTTGAGTACCTCAGAGAAAAATTGGGAGTCATACTATCTCCTAACTAAATTGATCTATCTTCAACAACACAACAATATGACAGGGGGAGCATGACAGATGTACCTTTTCCATTGATGTCAAAGGGGGATAAAAATTTGAACAAGGAAGGTAAAGGAAGCATGTTCTAAGGGGGAGGTTTGTGGAGAAAGTAAGATAATTCAAAGGGGGATCTTTGGAGTTGTCATCAATGACAAAGGGTGAGATTGTTGACTAAATTTTCATTGATGATAACAAGTGTGGGTCAAGGAGATTGTTGACTAAATTGTCATTGATGGTAATAAGTGTGTCTATATGTGTCGTGGTACCCCTTGAGGAACCCTTAAGGGTTAGAAATCATTCAATGTCAAAGGAGACTGTTTGAACTTGCCCAAGTCTAAGTATGAAGCCCTTGTATCCCTTTAGACAATGACAAAATCCCTAAACATCGTGTAGAGTGTTTGAGTAAACCTAAATTGTTTTATGGTTCTTGAGTACCACAGCGTATGCCCTAGTACCCTAGAAAGAGTCCTTGGTGGGTTAAATAAGTGTAGAACTTCAAAGAGTTGAAATGACCCATTATGTTGCCATTTGTTTTTTTAATCAGGTCATGGTACCCTAGGAGAAGTCTAGGCATCCCCACACCTTGGTGGTGTTGGGGTCCTTGATACCATTGATATGATGAGTATATGCCAGAGAACTCCTCCTTGTTGATGTTAAGTATGTGGATGTGGATACCATTGAATCCCTCATGACTTTGGTGATGTCCAATAAATCCTTTGACCTTGGAACTTATGCATAAGGTAACATGGTCTTTGGAACCTTTATGTGTGGAGTCTTGATCTCCTTTACAAATTGAAGAATATAATGGTATTAGACCAATAATTTGTGAATAAACTCATCAGAGGGAAATATTCTTCATAAATCCATTTTTGTTGATATGTGGAGAATCTTCTAACTCCTTATAGTTGAAGCGATATGAATTTTTGAAGTTGATGTACCCTACTTTTTTGGGTCAACTGACCCAAAAAATAGAACTTAACTATTTATAATTTTGAATTGCATGTCGGTGAGTTTGAGGTAATAAATTTCCTCCACAACCTATATAAATAAATATCAAACATTTCATTTTTTTTATCAATCAAGTTTCTCTTTGGTAATTTGCAACCCTTTGAAAAAAGTTTGAAACTGTGTGGAGGAGAAATTTTTGGGCATCTTCGCTAAAATTGACATAACCTTCTCATAAGGAATCAAAATTACAAAATTCTTGGCTTGTTGGAAATATTGTTACGCGGGGCTATGTGGTGAAATGATCTAGATTTTAATTTTGGTTTTTCCATTTTTTCCTCATCTTTTGATATTCGAAAATGTATGGTTCATGATTTTGGATTTCTCTTGTGATGACACATGTCTGTCATGGATAGAGTTCATCTTTGATATTAGTATATGAGCCTCTATATTGGTATATATATTTGAATTAATTATGGAGGCTATGATAATAATGTTGCATACCTTTATGCTATGATATGATACAGTTTATGATGATAATGCATGTACACTCTATGATGTTGATGCACTCCTATACAATATGATGTACATGCATACCATAGTGTTATGATTCTCTCCAATTCACTACGGTGTATACTTGTTGTTGATGATGCATACATGATGCACACTGAGATGATGATGATGTATATTTGATGATGAGGATGCATACCCTATGATGATGATGCATACCTATGATGATGATGCATGACGATGCATAACTTATGTTCAGTGAAAGAAAAGAAGAATTCCTTGTTTGGTAATTGTGTATGATGAGGTTCACAATTATGTACATGAGCGGTGTATGGCACTGAAATGACTTGTTGGTATACAGGGATAATTTGGCAGTGATCAGAGTGCATATGTTATTAACAACAGGTTCATATTTTGGTTTGACAAGTTCATAGGTTCGACAATATTTTTCTTATCTAGGTGGAAGGACGAGGCAAGGAAAGAAGGTTGCAGCCTCCTTCTAGTTGTAGTAGAAAAACTAGGGAGTTGTAGCTTCCTTCAATTTGTAGCTTGTAAATTAGGAGGTCGTAGCCTTCTTCCAGTTGTACCTAGAAAATTGAATTCTTTTTGTTAAGGGGATTGTTGCCTCTCTCCAGTTATTTATAGAAAACTATTTTAAAAAGGATTCCATTGTTTTATCCCCGGGAATTGGGTTCCCACATCAAAATTATTGTGTACTGTACAACTTGTTATTTTCATACACATTATTGATATACTATGCTTGGTGGTCAACAAATTGCTTATGATTAAAAATTTCAGATTGTGCAAATTTTGAATCATCCCCCTTTCACTCTTTCAACATTTTCTTTCGGTGATTTGGATTCTAGAAACATTAGGATATTGTTTTAAGCATCAAAGATAATTTTTTGATGTAAAAATTTTTTGGCCAAAATTCTCATGACGATGCATGACGAATCAAAAATTTTAGTGTTGGTGCTATTAGGGGAGGTTTTGTAAAGACTGCCACCAAAAGTGACTTTTGGAGTTAGAAGTCAACCTCCCCTAAAAGTCAAATTTGTTGTAGTGAGATAAGGATTACAGCTCTGGTAAATGGTATGCTGACAGTCGTTTCTCCAAGCATATGATAGGTAAAAAAAGTTATTTTGTCAATATCATTTGAAAATGATAACGGATCTGTATATTTTGGGAATAACAATTCAGCAAAACTTTAATGGGGAAGGGCATAGTAAAGCTCGGAATTAAAAAATACCTGTCTGGAAATGTCTTGCTTGTAGAAAACACAAAGCTCAATATACTAAGCATCAATCGATGTGTGATCAAGGATGTGAACTCACCTTCAACTCAAAAGGATACAAAATAAGGAAGAAAGTATCACGAAAGTTAGTAGCCACTGCCACTCGGACTCCCAACAACATATACGTGTTGGATGAGATTGAGTGTGAGAACTGTCACTTGGGAAAAGAAGATGAAAGATGGGTTTGGCACAGAAGAATGGGGGATATACATTTTGACAATTTGATCAAAATATACAAAAACCAAGCAGTACAAAATATGCAGGAAGTTACAAATCCCACTAACTCTATATCTGAACATTGTCAACATGGAAAACAAGCAGGAGCACATTTCAAGACAAAAGAGAATTCTTTTACAAAACCATTGGAGCTCGTTCACATTGACCTATGTGGACCAACCAAGAGAAAAGGACTGAATGGTGAAAAATATTTGATGTTATTTATTGATGACTATACCTGGATGACATGGGTATTTCTTCTCAACAGGAAGTCAGAAGCTTTTGGATGTTTCAAAAAATTCAAGGAACTAGTCGAGAATGAAATAGGTTCATGAATTAAGTGCCTCAAATCTGACAATGGTGGATAATTTGCTTTAGATGAATTCAATAAGTACTATCAAGAGCATGGAATAAAGAGACAATTTTTAGTAGCCAAAACACCTCAGCAAAATGGAGTTGCTGAAAGAAAGAATAGATCAGTAATGGAAATGGCTCGAACCATGTTGAATGAATCCAAGCTGAATGAAAAATTTTGGGGACACGTAGTTCATACAATAGAAAACATCTTGAACATAGGATTACTTAGAAGCAAAAATGATAAAATTCCCTACAAGCTATGAACAAGAAGAGCAGAAAATGTATGACACTTCATAATTTTTGGAAGTGAGTGCTACATCAAAAGAGAACACAAGCATATTGGAAAATTTGACTCTCACGTAGACGAGGGAATTTTTGTTGGATATTCATCCAAAAGGAAATATTACAAATGCTACAATTTGATATTAGACAATGTGATCGAAAGTGTCAACATGAATATATATGAGGGAAGACTTAGAAGAATCAGAGAAGAGATGACTCAAAAGAATCAGACGATGAATAAGAGGAAGTTTCTGATCACAGAGAAAAGAAGAAAATTAAAATGGAAGAACATATAGATGAAGAACAACTCTTGGAAGATGAAGAAAAAAATCATCCAATAGTGGAACAAGAAGAACAAAAGGATCAACATATATCTAAGAACAAGTGCCATAAGAATCATCCATTAGATCAAATTATTGGTGATAAGGATTCCATAATAGGAACTAGAAGAAGATTATCTGGAAGAAATGAGAAGGTGCACTTCTCTCTATTATCTACAACTAAACCAAGAAATTTTGTAGAGGCTAGTATAGATGAGCAGTGGTTCAAAGCAATGGAAGAAGAATTAGATCAAATTGATAAGAATGAAACATGGTAAATTATTCCTAGACCAAGAAACAAGAATGTGATTGGCACAAAGTGGGTTTTCAGAAACAAAGTGAATGAATATGGACAGGTGATCAGAAACAAGGATCGATTGGTTTGTAAAGGCCATGCTCAGATCGAAGGAATAGAATTTGAAGAAACATTTGCACCAGTAGCCAGAATGGAATCTATCAGAATGAACATGTGTTTCATCTTACGCTATCGTAGGCTTGAGGGGGATAGTGTATGAATACCTCTATAAAATTTAGTAGTCAAATTGATGTGTGTGGGGGGAGAGGGAAGGGATGGGGTCTTCTCCCACAAACAAGGGGGTCTCAAACACCAAATTAGTGTCGACTTAAATTTGTGACCCTAAAAATAGATTTTTATTATTAATTTTGTTTATTTACCCATATAAATTCTATCATACCTACTTCTCATTAGCCCTGTTCTTATGTGCACATGCATATGCAAAGTTGGAAAGTGTGAGTGTTTTTTCCAATAAAAATATATGATGTATGAACATGGGTGAGCATACAAGAACATTCAACCCCACCAACCACCTTAAAAAAATGAATATATATCTTAATGTAAATAAAACCATACCTCATAATCCATATGAGAATAAGTCATAAGTCATTCCAATATAGGACCAAAAAAATACCATGCAATCTACTAGATATACAAAGAAATTTTTGGTAAATAATAATGTTATTAAATTTTTTGTCATGGACCGTATAAATATATAATTATTTTATGTCACATAAATTTAAAGGAGTGGAGTGTACTCATCACCTTACTAGAGTCGACACACACATTGAATTCATTATGATATAAATTTGAGCGAGCAGTCTCCTCTTCTTATATAAAAGCAAAGGCATTCCAATTTTCGTTCTGTCTAACAAAGGCATTCTCTTTTTGTGTCACAGTTTTGATTTTAGTAGTCATTCTGGATTGAGTTGATCGCCGGTAGAGACAACTACCATCAGTTTTCTTTTTTTCCCTTGATAGAGGTTACTTCCATTGTTTCAATATAGAAATGGAAGCAAAAGAACAGCGATTATTAGTTCAACTCCCAAGAGAGTTGGAATATCAAGTTGGAATATATCAGGACAAAAGAACATGTTGCATAAATTTTTACTAAGCCTCTCCCAAGAGAGTTTTTTTAGTACCTCCGAGAAAAAATGGGAGCCATACTATCTCCTAACTAAATTGATCTATCTTCAACAACACAACAATATGACAAGGGTAGCGTGACAAATGTACCTTTTTCATTGATGTCAGAGGGGGATAAAAAGTTGAACAAGGAAGGTAAAGGAAGCATGTTCTAAGGGGGATATTTGTGGAGAAGGTAAGATATTTCACAGGGGGATCTTTGGAGTTGTCATCAATGAAAAAGGGTGATATTGTTGACTAAATTGTCATTGATGCTAATAAGTGTGGGTCGAGGAGATTGTTGACTAAATTGTCATTGATGGAAATAAGTGTGTCTAGATGTGTCATGGTGCCCCTTGAGGAGCCCTTGAGGGTTAGAAGTCAGTCAATGTCAAAGGAGACTATTTGAACTTGTCCAAGTCGAAGTATGAATCCCTTGTATCCCTTTAGACAATGACAAAATCCGTAAACACCGTGTAGAGTGTTTGAGTAACCCTAAATTGTTTTATGGTTCTTGTGTACCACAATGTATGCCCTAGTACCCTAGAAAGAGTCCTTAGTGGGTTAAATACGTGTATAACTTCAAAGAGTCAAAATGACCCATTATGTTGTCATTTGTTTTTTTAATTAGGTCATGGTACCCTACGAGAAGTCTAGGCATTCCCACACCTTGGTGGTGTTGGGGTCCTTGATACCATTGATATGATGAGTATATGCTGGAGAACTCCTCCTTGTTGATTTTAAGTATGTGGATGTGGATACCATTGAATCCTTCATGACTTTGGTGGTGTCCATTAAAGCCTTTGACCTTGGAACTTATGCATAAGGTAACATGGTCTTTGGAACCTTTATGTGTGGAGTCTTGATCTCCTATACAAATTGAAGAATATAATGGTATTAGACCAATGATTTGCGAATAAACTCATCAAAGGGAAATATTCCTCGTCAAGCCATTTCCGTTGATATGTGGAGAATATTCTAACTCCTTACTATTGAAGCGATATGAATTTTGAAGTTGGTGTACCCTACTTTTTTAGGTCAACCGACCAAAAAAATAGAACTTAATTATTTATAATTTTGAATTGCATGTCGGTGAGTTTGAGGTAATAAATTTCCTCCATAGCCTATATAAATAAATATCAAACATTTCATTTTTTTTATCAATCAAGTCTCTCTTTGGTAATTTGCAACCCTTCGAAAAAAGTGCGAAACTGTGTGGAGGAGAAATTTTTGGGCATCTTCACTAAAATTGACATAACCTTTTCATACGGAATCAAAATTACAAAATTCTTGGCTAGTTGGAAATATTGTTACACGGGGCTATGTGGTGAAATGATCTAGATTTTAATTTTGGTTTTTCCATTTTTTCCTCATCTTTTGATATTCGAAAATGTATGGTTCATGATTTTGGATTTCTCTTGTGATGACAAATGTCTGTCATGGGTAGAGTTCATCTTTGATCTTAGTATCTGAGCCTCTATATTGGTATATATATTTGAATTAATTATGGAGGCTATGATAATAATGTTGCATACCTTTATGCTATGATATGATACAGTTTATGATGACAATGCATGTACACTCTGTGATGTTGATGCACTCCTATACAATATGATTTACATGCATACCATAGTGTTATTATTCTCTCCAATTCACTATGGTGTATACTTGTTGTTGATGATGCATACATGATGCACACAAATATGATGATGATGTATATTTGATGATGAGGATGCATACCCTATGACAATGATGCATACCTATGATGATGATGCATGACGATGGATAACTTATGTTTAGTGAAAGAAAAGAAGAATTCCTTATTCGGTAATTGTGTATGATGAGGTGTACAATGACGTACATGAGCGGTGTATGGCACTGAAATGACTTGTTGGTATACAGGGATAATTTGGCAGTGATCAGAGTGCATATGTTATCAACAATAGGTTCATAGTTTGGTTTGACAAGTTCATAGGTTCGACAATATTTTTCTTATCTGGGTGGAAGGACGAGGCAAGGAAAGAAGGTTGCATCCTCCTTTTAGTTGTAGCAAAAAACCTAGGGAGTTGTAGCTTCGTTCAATTTGTAGCTTGTAAATTAGGAGGTTGTAGCCTTCTTCTAGTTGTACCTAGAAAATTGAATTCTTTTTATTAAGGGGGTTGTTGCCTCTCTCTAGTTATTTCTGGAAAACTATTTTAAAAAGGATTCCATGGTTTTACCCCCAGGAATTGGGTTCCCACGTCAAAATTATTGTGTACTATACAACTTGTTATTTTCATACACATTATTGATATACTATGCTTGGTGGTCAACAAATTGCTTATGATTAAAAATTTTAGATTGTGCAAATTTTGAATCATCCCCCTCTCACTCTTTCAACATTTTCTTTCGTTGATTTGGATTCTAGAAACATTTGGATATTGTTTTAAGCATCAAAGATAATTTTTTGATGTAAAAAGCTTTTGACCAAAATTCTCATGACGATGCATCACGAGTCAAAATTTTTACTGTCGGTGCTATTAGGGGAGGTTTTGTAAAGACTAACCCCAAAAGTGACTATTGGATTTGAAAGTCAACCTTCCCTAAAAGTCAAATTTGTTGTAGTGAGATAAGAATTACAACTCTGGTAAATGGTATGTTGACAGTGGTTTCTCCAAGCATATGATAGGTAAAAAAAGTGCTTTTGTCAATATCATTTGAAAATGATAACAGATCTGTATATTTTGGGAATAACAATTCAGTAAAACTTTATTGGGGAAGGGCAGAGTAAAGCTCAGAATTAAAAAATCCCTATCTGGAAATGTCTTTCTTGTAGAAAACACAAAGCACAATCTAGTAAGGATCAATCGATATGTGATCAAGGATGTGAACTCACCTTCAACTCAAAAGGATACACAATAAGGAAGAAAGTATCACGAAAGTTAGTAGCCACTACCACTAGGAATCCCAACAACATATACGTGTTGGATGAGATTGAGTGTGAGAAATGTCACTTGGGAAAAGAAGATGAAAGATGGGTTTGGCACAGAATAATGCAGCATATGCATTTTGACAATTTGATCAAAATTTACAAAATCCAAGCAGTACAAAATATGCAGGAAGTTACAAATCCTACTAACTCTATATGTGAACATTGTCAACATGGAAAACAAGCAAGAGAACATTTGAATACAAAAGAGAATTCTTTTACAAAACCTTTGGAGCTCGTTCACATTGACCTATGTGGACCAACCAAGAGAAAAGGACTGAATGGTGAAAAATATTTCATGCTATTTATTGATGACTATACCTGGATGACATGGGTATTTCTTCTCAACAGGAAGTCAGAATCTTTTGGATGTTTCAAAAAATTCAAGGAACTAGTTGAGAATGAAATAGGTTCATGATATAAGTTCCTCAAATCTGACAACGGTGGATAATTTTCTTTAGATGAATTCAAGAAGTATTGTCAAGAGCATGGAATAAAGAGACAATCTTTAGTAGCCAAAACACCTCAGCAAAATGGACATTAGAGAAAATTTGGGGTCTAAAATGGGCCTTATAAGAAAACGTGCCAAAATAAGTTTTTGTGAGTTGAAATTCAAGAACCAATAGAATTTCAATAAAATAAGTCAACCATAATGGTTGAATTGACATATTTGTCATTTAAAAAAACTACTTTTTTGGTTCATATTTTCGACATATCTCATTGTGTTTTTACTCAAATTTTGATCGGAAGAGCTCGTTGGATGTGGAATTGGATTCTGCATCCAACGAGTACCCACACTGCATACTTTTGACAGATCTTGAAACCCCAAAAACAAGAAATACCTAAAAAAATGTGATGATGATGTCATCATCACATTTTTTCAGGTATTTCTTGTTTTTGGGGTAGCGAGGTCCGTCAAAAGTATGCAGTGTGGGTACTTGTTGGATGCGGAATCAAATTCTGCATCCAACGATCTCTCCTGATCAAAATTTGAGTAAAAACACAAGGAGATATATCGAAAATGCGAACACAAAAAGTAGTTTTTTTCTTTCTTCCTCCAAAATTAATCAATATTATTTTATTATTTTAACTATTATTTTATTATTTTAACTATTATTTTATTATTTTCCTTAGGAGGCCCATTTTAGACCCCAAAATTCCTCTAATGGTTGTTGAAAGAAATAATAGATCAGTAATGGAAATGGCTCGAACCATGTTGAATGAATCCAAGCTGAATGAAAAATTTTGGGGACATGCAATTCATACAATAGTAAACATATTGAACATAGGATTACTTAGAAGCAAAAATGATAAAAGTCCCTACGAGCTATGAACAAGAAGAGTGAAAAATGTATGACACTTCATAATTTTTTGAAGCGAGTGCTACATCAAAAGAGAACACAAGCATATTGGAAAATTTGACTCTCAAGTAGACGAGGGAATTTTTGTTGGATATTCATCCAAAAGGAAATATTACAAATGCTACAATTTGATATTAGACAATGTGATCAAAAGTGTCAACATGAAGATATATGAGGGAAGACATAGAAGAATCAGAGAAGAGAAGACTCAAAAGAATCAGACGATGAAGAAGAGGAAGTTTCTGATCACAAAGAAAAGAATAAAATTAAAATGGAAGAACATCTAGATGAAGAACAACTCTCGGAAGATGAAGAAAAAAATCATCCAATAGCGGAACAAGAAGAACAAAAGGATCAACATATATCTAAGAACATGTGCCATAAGAATCATCCATTAGATCGAATCATTGGTGATAAGGATTCCATAATAGGAACTAGAAGAAGATTATCTGGAAGAAATGAGAAGGTGCACTTCTCTCTATTGTCTACAACTAAACCAAGAAATTTCGCAGAGGCTAGTACAAAAGAGTAGTGGTCCAAAACAATGGAAGAAGAATTAGATCAAATTGATAAGAATTAAACATGGGAACTTATTCCTAGACCAAGAAACAAGAATGTGATTGGCACAAAGTGGGGTTTCAGAAACAAAGTGAATGAAGATGGACAGGTGATCAAAAACAAGGATCGATTGGTTTGTAAAGGCCATGCTCAGATCGAAGGAATAGACTTTGAAGAAACATTTGCACCAGCAGCCAGAATGGAATCTATCAGAATGAACTTGTGTTTCATCTTACGCTATCGTAGGCTTGAGGGGGATAGTGTATGAATACCTTTATAAACTTTAGTAGTCAAATTGATGTGTGTGGGGGGAGAGGGAAGGGATGGGGACTTCTCCCACAAACAAGGGGGTCTCAAACACCAAATTAGTGTCTACTTAAAGTTGTGACCCTAAAAATAGATTTTTATTATTAATTTTGTTTATTTACCCATATAAATTGTATCATACCTACTTCTCATTAGCCCTGTCCTTATGTGCACATGCATATGCAAAGCTGGAAAGTGTGAGTGTTTTTTCTAATAAAAATATATGATGTTTGAACATGGGTGAGCATACAAGAACATTCAACCCCACCAACCACCTTAAAAAATGAATATATATCTTAATGTAAATAAAACCATACCTCATCATCCATATGAGAATAAGTCATAAGTCATTCCAATATAAGACCAAAAAAAGTACCATGCAATCTACTAGATATACAACGAAAATTTTGGTAAATAATAATGTTATATAAATTAATGTCATAGACCATATAAATCTATAATAATTTATGTCACATAAATTTAAAGGAGTGGAGTGTACTCATCACCTTACTAGAGCCGACACACACATTGAATTCATTATGATATAAATTTGAGCGAGCAGTCTCCTCTTCTTAAATAAAAGCGAAGGCATTCCAATTTCCGTTCTGTCTAACAAAGGCATTCTCTTTTTGTATCACAATTTTGATTTTAGTAGTCGTTCCGAATTGAGTTGATCGCCAGTAGAGCCAGCTACCATCGGTTTTCTTTTTTTCCCTTGATAGAGGTTACTTCCATTGTTTCAATATAGAAATGGAAGCAGAAGGACAGCGATTATTAGTTCAACTTCAGGACATTATAAGAGATTTTTGAGAACTTGAGAAAAGATGGGAGGGCCTTGATCCTGAACCAGAACTCATGCTATCTAGAACTAATGAAATATAGCATAGGAGAACTGAACTTATCTACGAATGTAGCATGTTTCAGAGTCAAATCTCGGATCAAATTAATTCCAAATTAGAATGGATATTAGAAGAACTTGGAGAACAACAACGATTATTAACTGAAAGAGCATGGGGCGCACAAATTGAATTCGGAGAAGAGGTGGATCAACTCCATTGCCTCCACATATTTCACCAAAATTGCATTTCGCCGTGGTTGATATCGAATAACAGTTGTCCTGTCTGTCCTCGAGCCACGACTGACACTGGGGAGCACTTGCCCGGTCTGTCATAGAGCATTTCAGGGCAGGTTTTCCAGATGACATTTAGAAGATTTAGTTTTTCTTCGATCATTTTAGTGCTGGTAGTAGTATTATTAGATTTTTATTGTCTATTAAATGGTGAATGGGCATTGGAGTAATTTAAGTTTAAATGTTATTTGTATTGGTTAGATGTTAATGTTTAGGGTGAGATGTTTGTTAACAGTTTATCTTTTTCAAAGTAGAAAGGATATGTAATATGTTTTATTGGAATTTCATTTTTATTGTGAAGAAAATTGTTGGTGCTATATGTTATTTGCATTGGTTAGATGTTAATGTTTAGGGTTAGATGTTTATGTTTATAGTTTTTTGTTTTTTAATAGAAAGGATACGTGGTATGTTTTTTTAAATTTGATATTTTTTGTGAAGAAAACTATTGGTGCTCTATGTTATTTGTGTTGGTTAGATGTAAATGTTTAGGGTTATATGTTTATGTTAATAGTTTATTTTTTCAAAGTAGCAAGGATATGTGGTATGTTTTATTGAAATTTGATCTTTTTTGTGAAGAAAACTATTTGATACATAAGATTGGGGGTGGAGTAGGGAAAGATATGGTATATGTAATATGTTTTGCAAAGTTAAAATTTTTATTGGGTTTAAGATATATTTATATTGATTTATGTTAATAAACCAATTTTAATGTAAAATTTGCATTTCCATTCTAGTGTTGATTAACCATTTTTTTATGAATGAGTATACCGCCAGCATTATTTGTGTTTCCTATATCATTGTGTTACTTGCACTATATCTATGTATGTGGTTCTATATATTTTATTTGATTTAGTTCTCACATAAATATGGATGAATGGTATCAAAATTATATGTTTTTTTTTATTTCTCCATGCATGTCCCTGATGAGGTCTAAATATAGACAGTTGGGTCTTGAATTAGTTCATCTTGAGGAGGACCACACATGGTGGCCCAAACTCCCCCTCGTGCAAGGCTTGATCAAAATCATGGATCATTTCATCCAAATCATTCAACCAATGCTGACATCATCAATGGGATAATGAATCAGAAGCAGTCGCTTTGGAGGAGCCACACCCTTTAAGGTACAAGGTAACTTTGATATTCTTGTATCTGAAGATCATATAGATGTTTACGCCCTAGATAAGTGGTTGATTTTTCTAGAGGTCTATTTATATGTCCACAATTTCTCCAATACCGAATATATCATATTCATGCTCCTCGAGGCTGTGCCCCATGTGAAAGATTTGTTGGACACATGTTGTGAGAAAAATCCATAGATGGGATTGATATTTTTGGGGGTGATCCCACGTCGAAAATTTCATGGAAGCCCTAAATAAGAAGTATTATTGTGTTGGAAGCTATGAAAACCAATACACAAAATGGACCACCTTGCAGCAACAGAGGGACCAAATGGTGTTAGAGTACACTAACAACTTCCATACCTTGCACAAAAATATTAGTATTAGGGATTTGGAGTAGCACATGGTTCTTAAATATTGCACTGACTTACAGTTATCATGGAAACGTTACACACATCTTGGCCTATTATAGGTATCCATGGGCATTTATATCTAATGTGGACCAAATAAACCTCCCTTAAAGGGATTCATTGCCTCCATTTGGAGCTCACATCTCCAAGGTGTCATACAATATTGACCATTGGGAAATAAAAGAAGTGGTTTAGCATCTACTGGTTGTTAGATTTTGTATTCATATCCATTTGCATTGTTTTATTTAATTTTAATTTTATTTTCTTTGTTTCGTTTTGTGTCTCTAACAACCAATTTCAAAATCACTTGGACCACTCACCTACCAACAAAGTACAACTAATAATGAGGTCTTGCTGCATCCAACAAATATTTTCCCCTAAACAAGTTGGAAGGGTTCACCCTTGTGTAATCATTTTCATAACATCTATTAACATAGAAATAACACATGCATATCAATGGTTTGGATTGAATACCTCGATTCCTAGTAGCATTATCACATTTGATATTGCCCAAATTGCATAAAACCAGACCATGCCTCAAGTAACATTCGTAATATATAGAGAAATACTTTTCACTCAATTCAAATCATTCTTCTATTATATATTTAGACATAGATCCATTGCGTATCTATTTGTGACTATAATTTACTTGTACCATAGATCCAATTATGTATATTTTCCATTAACATGTAATGTTTAGAAATTAAAACAAAAATATATGATCCTACATGTGTTTTGAGTTATTAAAGTAGTTTCTAGTCCACATGGACTCAGTTATACCCCACCCACTACCCTAAACAACTTCTCCAAAGTTTAAAATATAGACCCGATATGAAGGAGGGGACCATGTATGTATATTCTAATTATATGGTATAGAAATTGAAATAGAAATGGCTTAAATATTATATAGCATCCTTCTCGTCAAACTTCCTTTTGTGACTATTTTTATTTCTCCTTAAAGTGAGTGGAATATTGCTCGTTAGTGATCAATTCCTTTTATTCCTCAACATTGAATGAGAGCATAGCAAATTAGTTTTTAAAGGATAATTTGGGTTGTTGATTGATTAATTATGCGAAAGTATCAACTCATATTTTCTTTTTGGTTGTCGTTTTATTAAAATAAAATATATTTATTTCATGTGATATTTGTCTATAGATAGAATAATGATCTTTAAGGTTAGATGTTTATGTTTAGGGTTAGACGTTTATGTTAATTGTTTATTTTTTCAAAAGTAGAAAAGATATAGGGTATGTTTTATTGAAATTTGATTTTTTTGTGAAGAAAACTATTTATCGTATGATGTATAAAGTTGGAGGTAGAGTAGGGAAAGATATGGTATATGTAATATGTTTTGTAATGTTAAAATGTTTGCTCGGTTTAAGATAGATTTATATTGATTTATGTTAAAAAGTCAATTTTAATATGAAATGTGTATATCAATTATTAAGTGTTGATTAACCATTTTTTCATAAATGAGTATAATGCCACCATTTTAGTTATATATTTTACACCCTCTTCTATTTCCATAATTTAATATTATTTGTGCGTACTATATCATTGTGTTACTTGCAATATATCTGTGTATGTGGTTCTATATATTTTCTCTGATTTAGGTCTCACATAAATATGGATCAATGGTATCAAAATTAGATTTTGGTTTTTCGTCGAGCATTTTAGTGATAGTAGTATTAGACTTAAATTGTCCATTAAATGGTGAACAATTGGAGTACTTTAAGGATAGTAATAATGGTGGTGTATATTTTTATTGAAATTTGATCTTTTTGTGAAGAAAACTATTTGTCTTATGTTACATGCGGTTGTGGGATTATGGAAAGATACGGTATATGTAATATGTTTTGTAAAGTTAAAATGTTTGTTGTGTTTAAGATAGATTTATATTGATTTATGTTAATAAACTAATTTTAATATAAAATTTGTATCTCAATTACTAACCTTTTTTTAACCATTTTTTCACAATTCTATATATATATATATATATATATATATATATATATATATATTTGTCATTATTAATTATTTTTGTCTTTTTTTATTATCTTTGGTAAAACAATTCCTTTTTATAGAACTATTAATAATTTTGAATAGATTTTGTTTTATGTTAATTTGAGTTATTAAATTAAAGAGATTTATAAAACTCTTTTAAAATACTTCATTTTACTCATTTTAATTATTTTATTTTCTTTTTAGTTTTCTAGTTTATTATCATTTAATAAATTAGTATTATTTCTTTTGATTTATATATTAAATCAAAATTGGAAATCCTTTTTTTTTTTTAAATCTTTTCTTTCTAGTTTTCTATTCTCAATGACTATATTTCCATTTCATTATTTATTAATTCTAATATTTTCCACAATATATTAGCTTCATTGTGATTCTTTCAACATTAATGAAGAGTTAACCCAAAAAGTCGCACTAAAAAATCCTAAAGCTCTATGTTAGGCAGATTGATTGAGCATGAAAGTAGGCTAGATAGGATGAGCGAGATTGATTCAGATGGATATCCATTTCAACGCACCTATTCCATTGGCTCAAAACATTTTTCCATTTTGGAAAATTTCTAGTAGTTTTTCTACAGTTTTTTAGGTACTGAACTTCTAGGTTTGTTTTGAGGCTCTAAAGATCGATGTTTTGGGCTTACAATAGCCCAAGAGATATCCATAGGTTCTTGTATTGGCTTGTAGCATCCCATATGGCAGAAATAGATTTTGATCTAGAATCGATCCATTATTGTACTCCTCGACTAGATCTTTCCAATTGTCCATCGAGCACCTCAAATGAAGATCATATGCAAAAGTTATAACCTTAGAGAGTTGACTACTCAACAAAGCACCTTGGGTCCAGAACTTCAATGGTTCATCTCATAATGTTATTTTTTTGGATGTTTAGGGTTCTTAACCTCATGCTTATTATAAATAGACCCTTTTAGGATCCTTTTATTTTTATATTGTCATGAATTAGCGTAGTCATCGCATCTATTCTCAAACATAAATTGCTAATATTATAGCTGCTATATTCTATAGTCTATTCCATTTCCATAATTTGATATTATTTATGTTTACTGTATCATTGTGTTTCTTGCAATATATTTGTGTATGTCGTTCTATATATTTTCTTTGATTTAGTTCTTGCATAAATATGGATCAATGGTATCAAAATGATTTGCTATTTTTTTATTTCTCCATACATGTCCCCGACGAGGTTGAAATATAAATAGTGTGGTCTTCAATTCGTTTAGCTTGAGGAGGACCACCATCGGTGGCCCAAACACGCCCCCATGGATGAGGAAAAGGAGATGACAGAGTAGGATATCCTATTAAGATGTTTCTTGAGAAATACCTTGTGTGACATTTCATCAAAATGGTGTATCACTTCATCCAAATTCTTTCACTTATGCTGACAACATCAAAGGGAATAAGAAGCAGCGACTTTGGAGCAGCTAAACACTTTAATGTACACGTTAACTTTGATATTCTTGTATTTTAAGATCATATAGATGATGACACCCTAGAGAATTGGTTGAGTGTTACCGGAAATATTTCAATCATTGCGAACATAGTTTGTTCCCCTAACTTGCATGGTGCAAGTCTAGAACAAAAGGACACGACAATGTATCCTCTCCCTAGATGACTGATCTACTTGAATGGAAAGCTCTCTTTATCTTGAGTGTGGAAGATTGTCCTTTTTTTATAGATCCATGTGTGATCTACTATACCTACAAAGAACACAAAAAACAAGACAAGAAATGAGAGAAACAAGATAAATCAATGACCTATACTAATGATCCAGAAAACTAGTAATAAACAATCAATATTAACATAAATGATCATTTATGGGAAAGGGAAACACTTTTGTATTAAATATGAGAAAATAAAGCTACAACCAAAGCCTTGATGTCAAATATTTGACACACACTACCAACTATGTAACATCTTACTCACTATTGCTCTCTCTTTGCCTCCTATACCAGACTTTGACCCAACAACATAAGGATGCTCTCTTGGTATCCCCGTCACATGGTCCATGTAGCTTGATTCTATAGGCTAAAGGAAGCCCAAATGGGTTGAGATATTTTGGGAGGAAGGTAGGGAATGATCCCTAGGGGTTAGGAGGTTGAGTGCTAGCTCTCCCAAGTAGTTAGGATCATTCTCCACAATAGATGTTTCCTAGAAGCTTCTCGAATCTTCTCTTTTTTTCCTTTTTGGACTATTGACACTCCTTGTAAAAGGGATAAGTGCATTGGTGCTCTTTGTGGTCATGTGAAAGGTGCAACAAATTCCTTGTGTTAGTAGACAAGATATGTCAGGCTTGTCTAGCACTCTATGCTAGGAAGAAAAGTGCGACATATTTTGTAGGAGTGAGCAATAAGGTCCCAAAAGAGGGTTTGGAAATGGACTTCAAGGGATTGGAGCATTAGGACATTTTTTAGGTGTAACAGAATGCCCCCCCAAATTATGAAGCTAGAGGGATGGGATAGGTGAAATGATTTGCTAGATATTGATTCTGGTATCAGAGGAAAAAGAGAGGTGGGTAAAAATTTGATGCAAGACTAGTCACCAACTATATGAATCAAACACGGCTGCGTACCAATACACTGCAGATCCATGTATAATGACCATGTCATTTCTATCAATAATACATTGTATATCCTCTACATAACATACAAAGTAGATCCATGTTTTCGTGACTCAAGATTTTAACATAGCCACCATACATACAATGTGGATCTATGTCATGACTCCAACCAATACTCCATTGCAACCTGAGGGAGATCATCATTAATGTCAATGATTCCTAAGGTATCCTAGTACATTCCTCCAATTGTGAATTGAGGACTTGTAGTCGAAGACTCGACAAAATCCTTCAATCAGAGGTCATTTATGAAAACCCACTGTTGAAAGTGAGAAAACATGTGATTGAGGCATGTAAGATTTAACTTTACTTCGACTATGTTTCTAAGTCTAATTCTCAGATGATATGTTGGCATCGATAGGAATAGACTCGTCGAAGGAGGGACATGATGTTTCCCCCATTATCGACACAAAAAATGGAACAAAAGATGATGTTGAAGTGATGAAAAAACCCATAGGATTGATTCAGATGGGACCGACTCGAAGGAAGGTAAGAAAACTGTAGAGGTATACTATAGAGGAGGTTTTCCTTGAACATTAAATGACACAAAAAATGACTTGGAAGCATTGAATTTAACGAGACATATACTAGATGTAATGCAAGTACAAGATAATGCATTCTTTGAATTGAATCAAAGGAGTTAAATGACTCACAAAAATGGATCGACTCAGTGACAAGATGAATACCCAACTGTTTGAAATAAAAATGGAGGCAAGTTCCATGTTCAAGGGTGGACTATGAGATGCCATTGATACACATGAAAGATGTTCACCATTCCCTTAATTTCCCCATCAAGAAGGATGAATACCTATTTTATTTTTAATGAGCTTGAAAAGGGTAACAAATGCTCGATTCGACTCATCAACTGATGAGTCCATTCTCATATTTTTATGAACTTGAGAAAGGAGGGGTTCATAACCAGAAAGGGTACCTCATTGTTTAATTTTATGAGTCCAAAGAAGTTAAACTCAGTCGTCGTTTCATGTTTAAAGAGTCTGAAATGACTAAAAAAACTATAGTGTGGAATTTTTCGTAAATTTAGTCCCTGAGGCCCGAAAAAGTATAAATTGATTCCTAGGCTAACTCTTCTAGTTGTGATAAACTAGATTATACATTTTTCGTAAATGAGTCCAACTGATCGAAAAAAGGGGTTAAATATCACCGACTAGATGATCTTTCAAATAATTTTATAAGCGTGAAAGCATCAATCTCGCTTGGAAATATTTTCATGTTTAAAAAGTCTCGAAGAGAGCTTAAAATTGACATTGTAAGGGGTTATTTTTTCATAATCCATTTTAACAAGTCTAAAAAAGTAGTAAAAGCACACTCAATACGTTTTCACCAGGTGTCTAATGAGCACGTCAAATGTATAAAAAGCACTAAGTACCTTTTTCATGTTTGAAATCATAGCACAAAAAAGCGATAAAGTAAGCTCAATAAACTTTTCATGTTTGAACCAGAGAACGAAAACCGTAAAAATTAATCTCAACACCATCTTATTGTTTTTATTGAGATCGATCTTGGGTTACTCCTAGGACAAGGTTCACCAGAGACAGAGGAAGAAACATGGCAAAGTGATACAAGAAGATGAAATGAATGTTCAAGTATTGAGTCTAGTAAAAATACTTGACACAATGGAAGAATATGTTTCATTTTTTAACTAGCATGACACAAAAAGGAAACTTTGGTCAAGGTGACATGTTTGATTTATAAACAAGCTTGAAATAGAAAATAAATGTGCTTGTAGGGACATAATTCATTTTCATAGAAGTTTGAAATAGAGAACAACTATTCTTGAGGTGGCCCATTTCATTTTTTATCGAGATTGAAAAAGAGTAAATTATTCTCAAGGACACCTGTTTCATTTTTTTAACGAGCTTATCAGTTTACAAACGAATGAACTTCGGCATGACATGCTGAGTCGAGAGACATGGCCGACAAAGGGAAAGGAACCACAAGTACATGCGGGGAATTTAGGGAATTTTGATGACTAGTAGTTATATGATGACCAGAATCAACAAAGGAAAGATGATCAATGGTCACAATGTTTCTATAATGGGGAAAATGCATCACTCGAAGTAGAAAGGATATGTGGTATGTTTTAATGAAATTTAATCTTTTTTGTGAAGAAAACTATTTGATACATAAGGCTTGGGGTGGAGTAGGGAAAGATATGGTATATGTAATATGTTTTGTAAAGTTAAAATGTTTGTTGGGTTTAATATAGATTATATTGATTTATGTTAATAAACCAATTTTAATGTAAAATTTGTATTTCAATTATTAAGTGTTGATTAACCATTTTTTCATGAATGAGTGTACCGCCACCATTATTTGTGTTTCCTATATCATTGTGTTACTTGCAATATATCTCTATATGTGGTTCTATATATTTTCTTTGATTTAGTTCTCACATAAATGTGGATCAATGGTATCAAAATGATATGTTTTTTTTTAAATTTCTCCATGCATGTCCCCAACGAGGTCTAAATATAAACAATTGGGTCTCGAATTAGTTCATCTTGAGGAGGACCACACATGGTGGCCCAAAATCCCCCTTGTGCAAGGCTTGATCAAAATCATGGATCATTTCATCCAAATCATTCGATCGATGCTGACAACATCAACGAGATCATGAATCTGAAGCAGTCACTTTGGACGAGCCGCACCCTTTAAGGTACACGTTAACTTTGATATTCTTTTATTTGAAGATCATATATATGTTGACGCCCTAGATAAGTGGTTGATTTTGATATAGGTCTGTTTATATGTCCATAATTTATCTAATACCGAATATATCATATTTGTGCTCCTTGAGGTAGTGCCCCATGTGAAATATTTGTTGGACACATGTTGTGAGAAAAAGTCCATAGATGGGATTGATATATTTGGGGGGTGAGCCCATGTCAAAAATTTCATGGAAACCCTAAATAAGAATTATTGTCATGTTGGAAGCTACGAAAACCAATAGAAAAAATCGACCACCTTGCAGCAATAGAGGGACCAAATGGTGTCGGAGTACACTAAAAACTTCCATACCTTGCACAAAAATATTAGTATTAGGGATTTGGAGTAGGACATGGTTATTAAATATTGCACTGGCCTACAATTATCATGGAAACCTTACACACATCTGACATTTTCACAATTTGCACGGTAAAGCATCATCATCATCCAACATGCATCGAACTGGAGACATCATCGAAAGACCCAAGAAGCAACATGAGTCAAACAATGCCCACAAGTAGTAAAAATGTGCTATCATGTATCCAATGGTATGTATTTTAGAAATTCAGGCCAGCAATAGATTGATTTCACTCACAGCAATTTACAATTGATCATGCAAAATTGTCAACAATGGAGACTGAATATGGAGCTGTAACACAAAATTATATTAACTCAGTGTACAATAGCCAACCCTATAATAACATAGGTTTCTGAATATATAGAATACATCAATAGGTCGAATGCATAAGGAGGCATCCAAAACTAGCATAAAGCAAGCTTACCCAAAATAGGCAAATCCCCCATAGGTGTAAAAAGCTGATCCCAAATCTGTCATGAGGCTCACGAATTGGTAAGGGCGCATGGGAAAGATAATGAGTGGTGGAATGGAAGCTCATACATGTTTTTGCATGGAGGAAAGAGTGGAGGATGAAGAGGGAAACAAACTGATTCACCTCACCTAGTCTTGCTTTCCTATGTGCCTTAAAACACTGAAAAAGCAGGCAGTAAAGTAGAAAAAGCAGATAGGCACCTAGGAGGCTAGGAATAAAGCATATTTGATTCCTAAGGCTTTCCCAAGTGCTACATGAGTCAAATATGGAAATTTTGACCTCTATGGATAGGCAATTAGCAACTTGCACATGGTGGGACTCATGGACTAGGCAAATAAGACATAAATAAATGAATTAATGTCTAAGTGGGTAAATACTATGGGTTGATTATTCTAACACCCCCCCTTAAGCCTGACTTTATGAGTAATAAATCAAAAATATAGGGCCTAGCAACAAGGCTTAGTCACCCTTTTACATATTGCAAGTCCATATGAAACAAGAAAAGAGGCAAAACCAACTTGGGAAAATCCTCCCTTAAACATGGACTGTAAAACAAAATTGTAGAATCTTGTCTCCACTCATGCTTTGACATCATGATCAGCAATCCCCAGCAGTGATTTGAGATTGCTGAAGGTCTTCTCGCAGAATGCTTTGGTGAAGATATCAGCTACTTGTTCTGAAGATGAACAGAAGAGTAGGTGAATGGTGCCATCATGCACAAGCTCTCTGATGTAGTGCATGTGAATCTCAATGTGTCTGGTTCTCTGCTTCTGAACTGGATCCTTGCATATTCGAATGGTACTCTGGTTATCACAGTATATGGTAGTTGAGTACTCAGGTTTGAAACCACATTCTCCAAGTAAACCCTGCAACCATAAACACTAAGTTGCTGCATTGACAACTCCTCTGTACTCAGCTTCTATAGATGAGAGTGCAATGGCACTCTGTTTCTTGCTTGACCAGCTGATTGGCCCTTCTTGCAAGCATGAACACATAACCTGAAGTGGACTTTATGTCTATGCTATCACCTACCCAATCACTGTCAGTAAATCCAATCAAATCAAGATCAGATTTTGCCTTATAGAGAATCCCATGTGTCCTTGTTCCCTGAACAAAGTTAAGGATCCTTTTGGCTACTTTCCAATGGATCTCATGAGGCTGATCCATGAATCTAGAAGCCACACTTACTGCATAACAAATATCAGGTCGAGTATGTGTCAAATACAATAAAAATCCAATCAATTGTCTATACAGTGTATTATTTACCATCAGTGGAGAATCATCTTCCTCCAGCTTCACTCCTGAAAGGAAAGGAGTTTTTCTTCCTTTGCAATATTGCATTCTGAATTTGATCAGCAAATCCAAGGCATACTTGGACTGGTGCACCTTTATTCCAGCTTTGGTTTGAGCAATTTCAAGCCCCATAAATTGACTTAAGAGCCCCAAATATGTCATGGAGAAGGCTTGGTTCATAGCTCCTTTTACGGAAGCAATCTCAGCCTGTGAGCTTCCTGTAATGAGGAGGTCATCAACATATAATACGATGATCATTAATGAACCATTAACAGACTTCAAATAGACATTTGGATCTGATTTGCACTGAACAAAATTCAGAGATAGCAAGAAGCTATCTATCTTGGCATACCAAGCCCAGGGGGCTTGCTTTAGCCCATACAATGACTTTCTCAACCTGCACACAAGAGAAGGGTTAGTAGAAAAACCTTGGGGCTGCTGCATATATATCTCCTCAGTGAGATCTCCATTCAGGAAGGCACACTTTACATCCATGTGATGTACCTCCCATTGCCTTGAGGCTGCAATGGCTAGAGCTAGCCTGATGGAATCCATCTTTGCCACTGGGGAAAAGGTCTCATTGTAATCGATGCCATGAACCTGTGAGTAACATTTAGCTACCAATATAGCCTTGTACTTCAGTGGTGAACCATCAGTAGAAAACTTGGTCTTATAGACCCACTTACACTGGACTAACTTTCTTCCTGGTGGAAGATCCACTAGCTCCCATGTGTTGCTCTTCTGGAGTGAGCTGAAATCTTCCTTCATGGAAGCTTGCCATCTTGGATCTCCTACTACTTCTTCATATGTTTGAGGATCAGAATCCACCATCAAATAGCATTTTTCAGCAAACATAGGATCCTTCATGCACAGACCACTCTCAAATTGAGATCTAGTCCTCCTTGGGTCATTGGGATCCCCAGCTAGCTCACCTGCTGCATGTAGTGTCTTGGCTGCCCATTTAGGCCTTGTGGGGATTTTTGGGTCTGCAATAAACTCATCTCCATTATACAAATCAGAATCATCATGTTCAACAAACTCTTTACTTACTTCTTGAGCTTTAGGTGGTGAAGAGGCTTCACCAACTTCCACTTCTGCAAGGGGTTCTTCTTCAAACTAAACACACCTTTCAATGAAGGATTTGTTTGTGCTCAATTTTATCAACTTGTACCCTTTTGAATATTCAGAGTATCCCACAAAAATACACTCTTGGCTTTGGGGCTGCAAAGCCTTCGTCTTCTCTGTCGGGATTCTATCCCATGCCTTTGAGCCAAAAATCCTGAAATGGGTCACATCTGGCTTGTGCCCACTCCATGCTTCGAAGGGAGTCATTCCATCAAGTTGTTTGTGAGGCACCCTATTTTGGATATAGGCTACACAGTTGATAGCTTCATCCCAGTACTTTGGTGGAAAATTTTTGGCCTCCATCATGCATGTTGCCATCTCCTTCAGTGATCTGTTCTTCCTCTCAGCAACACCATTTTGCTGTGGTGTGTAGGGGATAGAATGCAGCATCTGAATACCTGCATCTGCACAATAGTTAATAAACCCAGACTTGACATACTCACCACCATTGTCAGATCTGAGGGCTTTGAGTTTCCTTCCACACTGGTTTTCAACCAAAGCCTTAAAGACTTTGAATGGCCAAAAACTTATGACTTGTGTTTCATGAAGTGAACCCAACAATACCTAGAAAAATCATCAATAAAGGTCAATGCATATTTGGCCTGACTCATGGACATATGAGGGAATGGGCCAGCAACATCACTGTGAATCAGCTCGAGAGGTGCAGAGGTTCTCTCATGACTAGCTTTCTCAAATTTGTGCTCTGGGTGTTTTTCTAGGATACAACCTTGGCAGACTCCTTTGGAAAATTTTATCTTGGGAAACCCTATGACCATTTCTTTCTCACTCAGATCAGACAGATACTTGTAGTTTAGATGGCCAAATATTTCATGTCATATATTTCTAGCTTCATTAGCATGGATAAGAAGAGCAGAGGGGTTTGAGTAAGGTAGGAAGTGTGAAAACATGTATACTTTTTGAGCATGATTCGCTACTCCTTTAGCAATAACTCTACTAGTTGATATTTCTGTGATCTCAACATCATCAAGGGAGAATATGACTTTCTTAGGAGACCCAGTGTGAGTCATCTGATACACTGACAGAAGGTTGGAGGCGAGACCAGGAACATACATCACATTGTTGAACTGCCCATGATCAAGATCTATTCTTCCTTTTCTCGTAATTTTAGTGAGAGATTCATCTCCCAGTACAATAGATGGTCCTTTCGACTTGTCCAGTGAGGAGAAGGCCTCCTTAGTTGAAACCATGTGTCTTGAAGCTCCAAAATCAATGATAAAACTGGGTGAGCTTGATGTGCCAGCAACTAGAGCATGAGCCCTCTCTCTGTCATCCGAACTTGATCCTCCTTCTCTCTTATTTGAGCCTTCTGGAAGGGAGATGCCATTCTTCTCCAATAGTTGAGTTAGCATGTCTATTTGCTTTTTCATACAAGAGCTTTCAGTGTGATTTCCCTTCAAACAATATGAGCACTTGTTCATTTCACCTTTGTTTTTCTTCTTCTGGGTATTTTTCTTGGGACCTTGTTGATCCTCTGGAGACTGCTTCTTGTCTCTCCTTTGTTCAGGTGGATTTTTAGCTTTCTTTTTCTTTTATCCACCTTCGAATATCCAGCAATCAAATCTTGATCTTTGGATGGTTTCATGGTGCCCATCATCACCAGCTTGTCTTGTTCTTGTGTGAGAGATTCCATGAAATCTGCAAGGCTAGGCATCTTCCAGGTTCGAGCTGTGAGTTTTGTGGCATAGAAGGTCAAAACAAAGACTGAGTAGTTAGGTCCTAGCTTTGAGAGGATGGCCAACACGAGCTGATCATCTTTCTTTTCGATACCACACTACTTCAGCTGCAAAACTAGTGCTTTGAACTTGGAGAAATACAGCTGCAGGGATTCAAAGCTGTTGGGACTCAGAGAAATCAGCTCATTTTCGATCTGATGTCCCCTCATCTCATCTGTCTTTCCAAAAAGCTCAGACATCTTCTCCCATACTTGATCCGATGAAGTTAATCCATTGAGATGGAAAAGGAGGTCTCGGGAAATACTGAGACATAGGAGGCCATAGGCCTCATCTCTCTGATTGTGCCATTTGATCTTCTCTGCAGCAGCATTGGGCTCTGCTTCTATAGCCATAGTCACCCTGTAGAGGCCTTTCTCTCTCAACAATATCTCCATCTCTGCTTTCCATTCAAAATAGTTGAAAGGAGTCAAGATAGTTTTCTGTGAATCCATAGCTTCAGAAAATTTGTCCCGACTGTCAGTAGAAGGCTCCCAGTCTTGATGTCGAACCTACAAATTAATTTTTGGAGGAGAGTAACAACCTACAATGTCTCTGATACCATGTAGAAATTCAGGCCAGCAATAGATTGTTTCACTCACAGCAATTTACAATTGATCATGCAAAATTGTCAACAATGGAGACTGAATATCGAGCTGTAACACAAAATTATATTAACTCAGTGTACAATAGCCAACCCTATAATAACATAGGTTGCTGAATATATACAATACATCAATAGGTCGAATTCATAAGGAGGTATCCAAAACTAGCATAAAGCAGGCTTACCCAAAATAGGCAAATCCCCATAGGTGTAAAAAGCTGATCCCAAATCTGTCATGAGGCTCACGAATTGGCAAGGGCGCATGGAAAAGCTAATGAGTGGTGGAATGGTAGCTCATACATGCTTTTGAATGGAGGAAAGAGTGGAGGATGAAGAGGGCAACAAACTGATTCACCTCACCTAGTCTTGCTTTCCTATGTGCCTTAAAACACTGAAAAAGCAGGCAGTAAAGCATAAAAATTAGATAGGTGCCTAGGAGGCCAGGAATAAAGTAGATTTGATTCCTAAGGCTTTCCCAAGTGCTACATGAGTCAAAGATGGCAATTTTGACCTCTATGGATAGGCAATTAGCAACTTGCACATGGTGGGACTCATGGACAAGGCAAATAAGACAAAAATAAATGAATTAATGTCTAAGTGGGTAAATACTATGGGTTGATTATTCTAACATGTTTCTATGCATTACAGTGTGTTTTACCTATCTCATCCACTGGTGCCACATTAAAGGACCATGAAATCGCTATTTGCTCCCAAATTTCAAATTTTGACTCTTCATGCACTTGGTTTCCTTAAATGTCCTCTTCGGTGTACCTTAGAACTAAATCATGGATCATTGGGTTCACATTGGGATATTGTTATTTCTTGGATGCCTCTTGTCCTATTATAGGTATCCATAGGAATTCTTGTTGTAAGGAAGAAAATAGAGAAAGGTTATTCCACTAGAATTGTGCTTGCGCTCCCTTATAGCTCACCTTTTCCCTCTTGTTTAGCATTCACTAATCTCTCTTGCCACAATATGGATGCTCCAAAGCACCCTTACTACTGCCAAAATATGCCACTGACTATATAGTCCACAAAGAGGTAGTTAAACAAGTCTTTTTAGATGGCATAGGGAGATTTTTGTTTGAACATAAGAAAGCAGCTTACCCTCCTTTACCATTCAGGTTGGGAAGTTATAAATTCACAAGGGTGAAGAAAGCTGAGGAATTTGTGGAGGAATTGGGGAAATTCCATTTTGGGGAAATGAATTTCCACAGGAATGATTCTAGAAATAAAGTGGCAGAGCACTGTAGGGAGGCAAATGTACATTTTGAATACATAAGCCACTGGGATAGAGAGGAATCCATTTTCCGCAATGCACAAAATATAACGGCCTTAAGAAGAAGGTTTAAAAATAAAATCACCACCAAAGGCGCGAAGGGACAGGATGAGCAAGAAAAGGCAGAGGACGAAGAAACTAGAAAAAGAAATGAAGATGCTAGGAGACTGGCACAGGAAGCCGAAAGCTGGCTCAAAGGTGAGGAGGAAGAAAAGAGAAGAGCTGAACAAGAAGCAGCTAGAAAGGTAGAAGAAGCTGCCCTGGGTGAAGAGGAGGAAAAGAAAATAAAGATGGATGAGGAACTGAAGAAGCAGGAAGCAGAAAGGCTAAAGCTGACAGGGACAGTGACAGAGCAATTAGCTTCTGATCCTGTAGACAGTGAGGCTTGGGACTTGGGGAACCCTGATATTCAAGATCCCGAGGCAGCTATTGGTAGCACAACAGGATAGGCTATGGTCCCCACCCTTAGGATAATCCCTTTTGAGCAGAAGAAAGGGGAGAAGGTACGGTATTTCAACACTATCTTTTATGATAGGGAAATGAAAAGGATAGTGAAGAGGACCAAGAGAAAGGTCGAGACTAGGGGGAAGTCGGGTAAAATGATAAATGATACAACTGTAGTGTATGGGACAGACAAGGACCCCAGATTCACCATCAAAGCTAGGGCTGCATTGATCCATGCTTCTGAGGACAATGTCGATCGAATAATGACTGATCTTGAACAGTCAAAGAAGTCCACTGCCCAGCTCAAAGATACCCTGAGAAGAGAGAGAGAGGAAAATAATAAATTGAAAAGAAAGTATGAAGACATACAACATGAAATAAAGTCTTCAAAAGCTGAACTCTAGTTCCTCCTAGTAGAGCAGACATCTTTGGAGGCTGCCCAAGGAAGTTTGCAGGAATTGCAGCAGGAATGTCAAGGGTTAAGGATAGAAAAAGAGAAGCTGTTAGGTAAGATAGGGGAATTGGAGCTACAGAGGGCTACCTTGGAGGAATTTGAGAGGCAATCTCAGGGGCAGACTGCAGATCTTAAAGAATAGGTTGCCTCATTAAGAGCAGCTCTAGAAGAGGATAGGGAACAATAAGTCAATATTCAGCCTTTCAAGGAGCATGTTCTGGCACAGAGGAGCAAGATGCACCAACTGCAAGTTTCCATAGAGGAAGAAAGTTGCAAGATCTTGCAGGTAGATAGTCCGCTAGAAGATATTTTGGAAACCTCTTCATATTTTAAAGACAGATCGCAGGACACCTTAGAAGTCCCGATAGGAAGGATGGCGAGATTAGAAGCGAATGAAGAAACCCTTGCAGATCTACCATCAAAAGATCAACAAGCCCTAAGGAAAGACTATGATTTACTGGAGTTTTCCATAAACACAACCAAAGAATTCAAGAAGGCTATCAAGAAGACAAAGGGGGCTTGCGCAGAATTTTTCAGGAGACTTTTGATCACTTCTAATCACTGCCAGGTTGAGGCTGAACAGAGAATGGATACCTTTTTGGACCACAGCCTTTTTTTGGAGATGTTGCAAAGAAGATATCAGGAAGATGAACAAAGGATCCAACACATCAAAGCCATAGATGATCAGACCTTGAGGAATGAAGTAGCTCATTCTGCGGTTAGTGTGCAGTTGTTAGAAGACCAACTTCACCTAAGCGCAGCAAGAATAGAAGTAATAAGAAACGAGGCTACTAAATTCGAAATAAATATTCATTTCTTAGAACCTTCTTAATTCGAAAGCATTGCCTCAGAGGCTTCAGCATGGAAGAAGTTTTTGAATAGTCAAGCGGGACCCTCCTCATGAGCACTTTATTCATTGTATTTTAATATATTGTAAATTATGTAAGAACTTAATGAAAGAAAAGTGTGGGAGGTGAAGAGTTGGGGAAGTCCAAGAGTCATTCGTGGGCAATCCAATAGTTTTGTTCTTTTTGTATAAATATAAAAGATTTAGATAAGAGGGGGACTTTTTCCCAGTTAGATTGGTGAAGACATATTGTAAGAAGAACTATTACCTTTTGCAATAGATAATTACAGTTTGCTTGTTGGAGAAAGCTTGGTGGGAATGTTCAAATGTTGTGCTATGGATTTGGTGAAGAGGAACTATTTCATTTTCAGCTTTTTGTCCACTAACTGTGAGATCATTCTAACTCTTTGAACCTATGTTCTTGTATGAGCGATCTCTAGTTTATCTTATAAAAATTTCCACTATGAGTAATGAATGTTGTTCATAAAACAATTGGCTATCTGGTTGTTCAAATATCTTTAATTGTTCTTGTGTTTTGAAATAAGTGTCAGTTATCTGTGATTTTTCATAATGCATTCACAAAATACATTACTCATTAATAAATGATAGTCTTTCTCCCTAGGGATGGGTTAGGTAGTGAGTTTTAATTCCTTGCTGTGTGTGATTTAGATGCAAGAGAGCCTTAGACAAGAGGTTAGAACCTGCACATCGCATTGTGACCACTCCTTGCATTCTCAATCAATCTGCATTTTTAGATAGGCACTTGCATGTCATACTTAAAACTAAAAAACACAAAAATATACATGGTGGACTGGGTCGTAACCAGTAAAACCTTTTATTTTTGTTACTTGACCTACAGTAGTCGGACCGCAAACCGGACGGATTCCCTACGCCAAACAGTCACGGGCTAGTTGGGAATGTTGACTGGGGAGAATCCCTTGCTATTGTTGCCTACGAATTTCCAAGCCTCAATAGTTTCTGGTGCTAGAAGGAGGGCCACCAGTGCATGGCTGGCCGGGGAGATCCATTTCCTTGAAATAACTCCACCATTGATAGTTTTGAAAGTAGTTTATTTCCTGATCCAAATACTGAAGAGAATAGAGAACATTTGTTTGCTATGGACAACAAAGTGGTAAATGATTTAAGAAGACACACGTGGGCTTATGTAAAGAGTATTGGAGGATTATACATCATCCCTGATTTACCTCAAAGATAATACAAGAAGAAAGACCATCCCATCTTGGAAGATTCAGTGTTGGTTGGAGATTGGGAAGAGTTAGTAGAAGTAGCATTACAGGAGGTTTTCAGCCTTTAAATCAAGTAGGCCCAAACACACCTTACTGTTCTCCGGTGCAGACTCCCGTTCTTTCAACTCCTCATTCCACTAGTGGAAAATGAGAGATTAGTGACCAAAAAAATGACCAAAATCCACATATCAATGACCACTTTTGGTTTGGCGATCGTTGGTGGCTAATTTGCGGTCTTTTATTACATGACCAAAATTGGTCATTTTTATTTTGGTCATTTATAGCTTATCGGTTGGTCATTAATTTGGTCATATATTTGGTCATTAAATGGGTCATATATTTGAATCAATGACCAAATATATGACCACATTTGTGACCAAATTAATGATCACATGACAAGGTAGAATATGACCGAATTTGGTCGCGTAATAAAAGACCATAAATTAGCCACCAAAATTGATTTTTGGTCATTGATATGCGAATTTTGGTCATTTTTCTGGTCATTTGTATCTCATTGTTTGGTCGTGTATCTCTCAATTATTGGTCATTTTATTTGTGAATTTTGGTCATTAATCTCATTTATTGGTCACTAATTTAGTCATTTTTAGTCGATGTATGTATGGTCATTATATTTTAGTAGTTTGAATGGTGTCCATTATTAATCAATATAAATTTTTAATATGATATTATGTTTAAATTAAAAAAAAAGAATCATACATTTATTCTCATCTAATACACATGCGAATTATGCAATCACATTATAATTAATTACAACACATGTAAATAAAAGATAATACACATGTAAATCATGTAATGTCACATTAATTAGTTAATAATAACAACATTGATACATAATATAAAGTACAACCATATATATAAGTTTTAAACCACAAATTATATTATATGAAATGTCAAAAGTATTACAATAAATATAAGTTTTCTCAAAAACACATATTAATTTCCATATAACTTTATGGGAAAGCCATCACTTTTCAAAATATTACAATGCCTAAACCATCATAATTGCACTTGGTTGCAAAACCATACTTAGATCCCACATCAACAGCTTCAAAACCATACTTAAATCCCACATCAGCAGCTTCAAAACCACACTTAGCAGCTTGAAAGCCTCAACATCAGGCTCTTCATACGGAATGGCAAATCCTCAGTAGTGAGCTCTTCATACTCAATGGCCCACTTATAAGTTAAGCTCACTCCTACAAAATCCAATAAAAAATAATCACTTGTAAAATAGAAAAACAATGAAGCAAATTATTTATCTTGTTCAACAACTAACAATAATAACCAAGATCATGTGCAAAATAGAAAAATCTAATCTAACAAATTCAATTTAAGAATTGGTTAAAATTAAACTTGAATGGCTAAATCTGCAACTATTTAGTACCTAATAAAAGTAAAACTCATCTCTAAACCAGGAAATGGATTTCAACAGGAAATATAATCAATGAATCCACAAAACAATTATGCTCGACTGCACAGGTAGAAACCTGTATACATAGTGCAATCTGTGAAGGAGTTCACCCCTATATGTCATGTGGTTAATGAATGACATGCCAACTATGGAAACTGATGAATGATTTAAGAAAGTCTCAAATCCAACGCCCAAAAGAATAAATAATAGATTTCTTTACCTGTGGAGTTGTCATTCTGCTATGTATGATTTGGTGCAAAAGTGTAACAAATGCACTCAAACACAAGTTGGAAATGCTGGTGCAACAAAAAAGTAAAATGTATGACTTGTGTATGTGAGAAAATCTGTATAAACCTACTTTCCCAAACATGCAATAAACATAAATCAAAAGAGAAGAGGGAAGTGAAACCTTAGGGGAAGCCGCTTGATGAGCTGGCCTTGTTGGAACAAGAGAAGCTGAACTGAAAAGAAGAATCGTCTTTTATGGAGTGCTTCCATGGCACTCAATAATAGCTACAATAAACATGTTAGCAGGTGTTATAATAAAAATCAATATATATTTTTAGTGGAAACAACTTACAACTCTTCTAATCAAGATGAAAAACAAAATTACACTACTGCAACAAATTCTCAGGCCAAGTCCAAGCAATCATAGCTTCAAAATATCTAGAGACCAACACTACCAATTTATATTGTTTGACATAGGAGAGCACTAATATACCTCATCTAAATCTGCTAATGCATTGCAAGGCGGGAGCTTTAAGGCCTCTCATAAACTGAACACTTGTTTTTGGAGCTCAGAAATCACAAGAAAGTGTCCAACCCAACAACCATAACCACCAATTCCTTCACTATCCACGTTCTGTAGTTGTGACATGTTCATACTTCGCCTAGTCTGCAATGCCAATTCTCGTGGGGCTATCGCCTACAAGAGATAGAAACTATTATAGCATAACTAGAGAAAGAAACATATCATTTCTAATTATTTGTGGAATGAATGCTTTGGATTGCAAATGTGCAAAGAATAGTATAGTAAAAAAACTTCAAGCAAAAAACAACTGCCTTCAAGGCGCTTCCTAGAAGGGCACAGTATATAAGAAACAAATAACTATTTCTAACTCTCTTTATCATTCTGGTAAGTATCAAGAGATTTAAAAATTTCCCAGTTTCTCTCTCCTTCTAAGGGAAAATCAATCTCTTCCTTCTTCAGTTAGTTCTATTTCAAAAGGACCACGTTGTTTGAACTCTAACAACGCAGCAATTTTAGAAGCAAAGGATTCAATATCTAGAAATGAAACACTTTTAGACAGGAATTATTCTTTGGAAGTTGCAGAAGTAAGGCAAAATACCAGGATTCCTTCTTCTGCTGGTGAGCAACCTATTAGCATTGGATCTTTGTCAAATCTTCCCTCTACATGGAACTCAGATGGGATGAAAAGTGGAAGTATAGCCACACAAGGTGCTGCTACCAATGGGCCGCAAAGTGATGTACCTATGAGTAATGTCTGTATGTTGGATCATACTGATAATGGGCATAAGACTTCTATACATTTGAGTATTTTTGTTGCCAGTGAGGGGCACAAAATTGTTAAACACTTGGGAAACAGGGATATGATGAGTCATAATTATGGAAAAAGACATTCTCGTTCTAAGGAAATGCCAGATAAACACTTGGGAAACATGGATATGATGAATCATGATAATGGTAAGCGATATTCTCCTACTAAGGAAATTCCAGATGGTAAAAAAATCAATCAGGGTGTTGCTAATGTGTATCAAGTTGATGAAGACCCCTTGGCCATTCATACTAATATGATTAGCCATGTGACAAATTTGGGGAATAATGATACTAACCTTTCATCCTCAAGAAATGTCTTTGTAATAGCTCAGAATCCTGGAAATGGAAATTCCTTAGTCTCTAAAGACAATGCAATTCTGGGAGTCTCATCAAAGATAATTGAACCTTGTATACTATCTAATCTGATAGAGGAGTGTAGTTATTCGTTGCAAAAACAGGATTCAAAGATTCTTTTATATAGTAAAAAGGTGAAACTTTGGAAGCAATACATGAGGATTTTGAAAATCATGCCATTGGCATGGGGGCACTCGCTACTTAGAGCTCTTAATGTTTCAAGAAGGAAAAACTGCTTAAAAAGGAAGAAATGGTATATTCTCAAGTCCAAGAGTTCATCTAAGAGGAAGTCTATGAATCTAATGAAGCATGATAAAATATTTCTTACATCACAAGATACTTTTGTACCTAAAAGGAAAAAGAGGAAACAACACTTGTTGGAAATCAACCTGGAAGTAATGTTGTAAAGAGTATGTCAAATGGCAAGCATTGCCTTAATTATTGCAAGGATGTCGAGAAGTATGGATTGAAGGCATTTCCCATTCAAAATGACTGCGTTCTTATCAAAGCTGAGGAAAGTACCATTCAATCCCATTTTCATCTTGGGTTTTCTCAATGCAGTTTCAGAAAGATTTGTACAAAAGATGGTTAGGGTGAGGCAGAAGAATTAAAAGAGAACATTTGTTAATATTGGTCACCTAGAATAAATCACATACAAGGTGTCAAAAACTAAATCATTACCAATGTGAAGTCTAAGTCAAGAATATTTTCATAGCCAATTAAAGAAATGATGAAAAACTTACAAAAAAAATCTTTACCTTATTGAGGAAGAAGAAGCATCAATTCTAGTAATACGACTCTCTTGTGTCTGAGGACGGTTGACAAATTCCTACTTAACATATCCTATAAACATGATAAAAGAGGAATCATATAACAATTGGGCAATGCCATGTTTTATCATAGCCTAGAACACCTATAAGAAGGAATCATGCCCATAGATATAAACCAATGAGAAAGGCCAACCTGATTCAAGGTCAATGTCCCTGTTTTGTAACTACAATTTTTTGTAGCAGAACCCATAGTCTCACATGCTGACAATTTGCGTACCTGGAATGGGGTGAATTTTTAGATGTTGAAAGACCAATCACCCATCCATCCATAGTAATAAATGATTGTGAATCAGATACTAAACAAATCCTTGTCTGTCTTCATATTATTCATTGAATAAGCTAAACTAACAATAAAATGACAAGAAAACATGTTAAGAAGCGAAACACTACTCTCAAATAAATCATAGACACTCACTAGATATTAATCTAAATAAGCTAGATCATAGACAGTCACTTGAGGTTTATTATTTCTATACATAAGACATCTTGAGCCATAGAATTGAATCATATCCTTGTATCCAAAGGACTTGTGCATGCATTCTTCCCACCTGGTGACAGCAGGCCTCAGATCGAACGGCCCAAAATCAAACTCAGGCAATAAAAATGATTTCTAGAATCCTCCGCTCTGGAATTACAGACATGGTATGTGCATAAGAATATTGCTCACTAATATATATAAATCTAAGTTAAATATAGAAGAGAAATACAAGGAGAGAATCCACACATTGAGTAATTGACATACCCACCATCAACTTTAAATCCAATGCGACGATGGTGTATGCCCTGCCCTCAAGGAGGCATTTCTGTATTGAATACAGTCCAATTCCACAACAGCTGCAATCCCAAATCTATCTCCTGTAAATCCAACATTCTGAGGCTCCCCACAACATATTTCCACAGCAAGAAGCACAACAGCAAGGCTTTTCACAAATTAAGTGGAAAAAACATCAATTTGGAGCACATTTACATGTCAAAACCTACGCTTCATATTGTTGTTTCTACTACAGCAGAGTGCTCTGATGAATTCAATAAAAACAAGAGAAACCATGTTCAGTAATTCATGGAGTTTGCTAGCAGGCACAGAGATATGTTATCATCAGGATGGCTTCCTAAAATGGGGAGGCGTTATGGGCTAGACTTAATGATGGTTTTAGGTCTGGGTTATTGGGTTCAAGGATTCTGGATTTTCCCATGGCGGGATCTCAATTTTTACTTGAAGTACAATCTCAGACTTGACCCTGGCACCATGCAGTTCCTTCAGAATACTGTCAACTTGGCAATGGTGGCCAAACCTATTTATGGCATTTTCTCTGATGCGGTCTATATCGGAGGCGCGCACCGCTTGCCTTATATTTGCATTGGAGGTCGATGCAGCTTCTTTCCTTCATTTTCTTTATTCATTCTTTCAGTAATACTTTCAATATGTTCTTCCCTGATTTGTTTGTCAACAATGCTAATTTTTGGGTTTGGGTTTAACTTGTAGCTTTCTTTCTGAAATATTTATTAAAACCTAAGTGTTGTCTTGGATATTTACAAGATTTCTCTAGTAATACCTTGCTTTCCCGTGCTCTGTAATACTTGCTATGAAACTTCCTATAGTTTTAGTGTCTTGTTTTGTTACACCCACCCACATTCTCACTATGGCTTTGAAGTTAGCACTAATTATTTACCAGATTTCAACCATCATTCATATTAGTGCCAATCAAAGTCACAACTCACCAATTTTCGATCATCATCATAGTAATACTAATCAAAGTCATAAGATTTGAAAATACTCAACAATCCTGAAGTTGAAGAAGTATAAAATCAGCAAAACTCAAAACTTATTAACCAAAACCAAAACCAAATATGACCAATTTAGAGCAAGATTTTTAAGGGATATTTAACTAGCTCGCTTTCAGAGATCACAGTCAACTCTAGAACAAAGTCACAATACTGGACTCAACACAAGACCCTTTTTGGCTACAAGGTTAAACTTGACTCATGACTCGGCAAAGACTTAAGGATCAACCCAGCAAAGAAATGCAAAATAACACATTTGGAATCCCAAAATTGTATACTAACTACACCATACATAGAAAAAGTCCATGGGCCTAGCATGAGGTTATGAGGGGAAAATAGCCTTTTTGGGGTTTTATAACATTGGTTCATTGTCTGACCTGGGTTAACCCATCAGACATTGCTGATTTTGACTGAGACTCAATTGGTTTAACTGAGCCTTGTGAGAGTTGGCCAACTCTGCTGAGGTCAAATCCTAGTTTGCTTGGTGAGACTGAATCAGGAAAAGTCTGCCTAGGTCTGGGCTGGTCTGAAGACTCTGAACCAACCTATTTTGAGGATGAATTGGGTATGCTAAGACTTGGATGTGACCTATGACTTTGCTCAGTAGTACTCACAGAGTTTAGAATCTTGTCTCCAGGGTGCCCCTCTCTAAATCACATCGTACAAGAGGATCCAAGAAAGTAATCTCAAACAAGGGGTGAATGGTGAAAGCTCATTAATCCACTTCTATGTGCCTTGAAGAGAGGGTAAGCTCCTCTTGTATGGGTATGGATCATGTTTGGGACTTCGGACTATTCTGATTAAGGCTTATCCTTGCCTTATCTCTATAAAACATTGTGGTGTTATGTTTTCCTTATACTTAATCTCTATTTACATAGCTTTCATATCCATTGCTTGTACCTGGTGCATATGTTCCTGCGAGATGGTGGCTCAATTATTTTCCTTGTTTGAATTCCAATGGAATTTTAGTACTGGCCTGGGAAGGTTAGATGTTAGTCAAAAGTGCAGATGGATGGCTTATCACTTAAATCAATATAATGACACACCTTTATTTTAGACAAAAAAGTTTTGTTAGAAATGTAAAGCACTTCCCTGTATGTGAAAATACTGAAATAATATCTAAATCATCCTTCACCCTTTACATTACTCCCCATGTTTCACAGTCATGCCTGTAACTTTACATAAATTTGTGATATTTTAATTTTTCTCTATGTTAGGGTTTACCTTCTTGGTGTGCACTCTCTTAATCACCATTTTTAATTTTTTAGTTTTATTTCATAATGACACACCTTTGTTTTAGATGAAAAAGTTTTGTCAGAAATGTCAAGCACTTCCCTGTATGTGACAATACTGAAATAATAACTGAGTCATTCTTCACCCTTTACATTTCTATCCATGATGTCAGTCATGTCTGCAACTGTACATAAAATTGTGATATTTTTCTGTATGTTAAGGTTTTACTTTCTTGGTTTATACTCTCTAACTCGTCATTTTTATTTTTATTTCACATGTATTTCTTTCACTTGTTGGTCATTCATGGAGATCAATAAAATATCATATTTTTCTTTAGCAAAATACTCATTGGCAAAATATAGCCCTAAAAATATCCCTGGTTGTTGACTTTCTAGGCTTATTACAAGCAATTTCATGGGGATCAATTGCAATTATTCCAGCTGCAGGTTCATCAATTGCTATTATGATAGCCTTTCTCCTTCTTAGCAATCTTGGTGCCTCAGTTGTGGAGGTAGCCACCGATGCTTTGGTGGAAGAATGTGGTAAAAAGGACCAGGGTATTTCATCAGGTGAGCTTCAATCCATTGCATGGATGGCATTGGCTACAGGGAGTGTCCTGGGGAACTTACTTGGCGGGATTTTTGTGAGCCAAGTTGATGCAAGGACTATGTTCATAATTTTTATTTTACCTTTGAGCATTCAAATTGGGACTTCCTTGATTTTCAAGGACTCCTTTGGCCTTTGTAGTATGAAGCAATCTAAGGTTGCACAATATCCAAGCCCAATCAAGAGTAAGTCACAGGATGTACCATCTTTTTAAAAATCAGTTATTGGTGCATCTATGAATGGTATAATTGGTCTAGAGTGGAGGAAGAGGTCTATAATGAGAAGCATCAAGAATCAAATCTCAGATATTTTAGGAGTCATAAGGAGACAAGAAATTGTATATCCTCTTACTTGGTTTGCTGCATCTATTGGAATGACACCACTTTTAACAGGAACTATGTTTTTCTACCACACACAGCATTTGAAGATTCATCCACACATATTGTCACTTGCAAAGGTGGTTGGGCAGATGAGCCTTCTATTAGGAAGTTACATCTACAATCGCTTCCCCATGAATCAATAATAAGAATCTTTTCTAAGGAATAAAATGCCAATAGAATGTAATGACAAGCACTTAAACTTGTATGTTTGATTATACCTGCAAAGAGGAACCTTGCAGATGTCTGGTTCAGAACACATTCTTGAATGTAGTTCAAGCAATTGCCACATTCTTTTGCAGTGTACACATCCACTAGGGACTCTAGTTTTACAAGCAGCAAAATGTCGGACTAAGGATTCGAGCCCTTTGCAAGCTAGGAAATTGCAAGGCCCTTGGTTTTCATATAAATCCTTGTCATGAGGCCCTATTGTTCGACAACCATCTCTGCATATGTGAACAAGTGCTTCCATGGCATCATATAGTTGTAGGTATATCTTCTTCCCCTCTATCTTCTGAATCCTCTCTTGCTTTCTCTGTTAATGAAAAAATGGAAACCCAAATTATTAATCAGAGCTATAATTTTAAGTCTTTCTAATTATCTATTTCAATCCACTTTTATTTTTGGGTTTAGCTACTCACAGAATTAGCCTCAACGACAAATTCCATAAGCTCTTGCTCCAGCTTAGGATTAGACTCTCTCATCACTTTCCATCCCTCTGACTTGGCAATAGTTTTGAAGCTCTTCACAATAAGGTGCATGCATAACAGATTCAAGCACGGTGCATCACATAATCTTGCTAGTTGTAATACATCAATAACAATATCTGTTGTGAGCAATCCATGCTCCAAATTTTGTGTGCACACCAGTTTTAAGGATGGTACTGAAAACACGTGTGAAAGTACTAATAGATGGAGGACATATTTATTCATATCTTCCTGTTCATACCTGAATCATAAGGATTAAGATGTTAGTTTCCTAAGATAGATAGCATCAATGATGGAGCAAGAGCAACATTTCCCTTGTTTCCAGTGATAAAGAGCCCTAAGTTTATGAATCCCATAGGGCTACTATGAATTTATGAAACACCATTATGAACATCAATTATGGTTTTTCAGCCTCGCATGAATCAGATAAGGATATGTATGTTAGGAAGGAGACTGTTAATGTGGAACGAAACCACATTATAAAGATATGCCACTATAGTAGGGAGAAAACAATTTAGACATAATTTTCCATTGTCACATTTATAATCCCGAGTACACTCGGAATCCATCTAACACCAGTAATTATTATCCTTGCTATGTGTTCAAGAGAGAATATTTCTATTATAATATAAAGTCATTTCAATTGATTTGCACACAAAGATTTCCAGGCCATTAACTCCATTTTGGTGTTGCTTTTGTTTAAGGTTTGATGTTCCTAGGAGCATAATATGTCTACATTTGAAGGTGAAATTAAGGCTTAGGGTGATTTGCTGAAGAAAAGGGGGAATATAGAAATTTGGGTTTGGGTTATGAAAGTGTTGGAGGTCGCAATTCACACCTTTAGATCAAATTGTTAAATAAGCCCATCATAAAATGGGAATGTGGCTTAGTGGCAGAGTAGTCCATCAGCAAGGGTAAGGTCCTGTGCTCAATTCCTAGCCTGGTATGAGAGCAGGTAGGCCTTACGTAGCTACGAGGCCTAACCTAAAGTGTGGCTTAAGGGAGGTGTTGGAGTAACAATTCATACCTTTGGAGGTGCCTGTCAAGAAAGGAGCATGCAGCTTAGTAGTATAGCAACCTGTTAGCTAGGGGGTAAGATCTCTGTTCAATTAATAGCCTGGTATCAAAGTAGGTAGGTTTGAGGTGGATGAGGGGGAATGTTGAGAGGCAGCAATCCACAGATTCCACACCTTTAGATTGAATTTTTAATGGTACCTGTCATCAAAGGGAAATGTATCTCAGTGGCAGGGCAGGACATTGGTGAACACCAAATTTTGGGTTCAATTCCTACCCCAGCATCAGAGTGGCAGGCTCAAGGTAGCTGGAAGACTGGACCAAAAATGTGATTTGAAAAAGGGGTGTTGGAGGCAGCAGTCCACATATTGAGCCATTAAGGGTCTGCATTCAATAAAAGGGGCATGTAACTCAGTAGTAGAGCACCTCGTCAGTCTAATGCCTTACCTATGTAGCTTTTAATAAAAGGAATTTCTTGGATAAGAGATAGATTGCTCTTGGAGTTTGGAATAGCTATTCCAACAACCTGCTTTTTGACATAGACAGGATAACCACCTTGAATTGGTTTTGCATAACTGAACAGTAAAACAAACTTTTCACTTGTTCCCTGAAAACAGTGATACCTGAAAACTGTTTCTGGTCAGCTGGATACATGTCAAGAATAGATACATGTCCCCAACTTCTGAATTATTTTCGGGGGAAGAAACCAACATGGAAACGTTCTAGAAACAACCAGAAACTGCTGAAACATTTTTTAAAACATTTCAATTAGTTGAAAGAATACCTTTCTCTCATGAAATAACACTCCATGACTTTTTGGAGATTTGTTCTATTAATGCTGGATTATAGGCCTTTGCCTGCCATCATGAAGAAAGGATGCAATAATATTTGGCGCGATATGTTTCATGATATCTGCTTCTTTGGGATGGATTTCTATTTACATTTCCTGCATAAATGGAGGCCATATCAGTAGGAAACATGATAATGTTCTCCAGAGCATTGGTCGTAAGTTCAGGAAATGTTATGCTCAGATATCATGCTAGCATACAATGCTAGCATACAATGCATGTAAAAATCCTTGTTTGTAAATAACACTTGTGTAGATCCATCTTAACCCTATCTCTATTGAGAACCGAGAGGGATAAAAAAGAAACTGCGGTGTATCTTTTTCTTGCTTAAAAGATTGGGGTTAAGATGTATCTATGTTGGCTTATTTTATTCTTATGTATATTTTTTATTATTATGGATGATTTTTTATTTTCTTTATTTACTTTTATGGTGGGATTTTGTTTTCCAATTTTACATTATTGACTTTAGTCTTTACGTTTTCCTTCAGTTTATTCATTAACAATATGTGATGTTACACATCTTATCCATACTGGGATGTAGAGTACACCTCACTTGTCTAAGTGCAATCTATGCAATTGTTTAAAAATACTTTTAAAAGATTTCATCCCTTTCGTTATTATTAAATGAAGGCACTGAAATAACTTGGGTGTACTGTTCCATCCTATTGACTTGTCACTGCAAGCACCAGGGCCTAAATATTTAGTGCCTGGCTAATTGCTGATATGGAAGCTGACACGGCAAACTACTGGTGTTAGTTCCTACCTCCTGGTGTTATACAGGTTTTTCTACTCATATTTCAGATTAATATTCTGTACCTTTTGTGTTTGGCTTTGGACTTTCTGGATATTTTTACTTTAAAATCAAGGGTTTTCGGTGATTTTGAAGAGCCTAGAAACGGTTCTGCAAAGAGAACTGTTAAGCTTTGATGTCTAGCAACCTCCTCCATAAGTTAAAGATATAACCAAAAACCTACACAATACTTTGAGCTATATATTGGTAGCCAAGTTAAATCATCACTAAGATGAATCACATATAATGATATAACTGTGGCTGACCAATCCGTATATGAAGTATTCCAATTTCCTCTCCTATTTCTATCCCTCAGAGTAAGAGTTTAGCTTGTTTTATGAACATAAAATAAGCACCTATTCATAATTACAGTAATATTAATATTTAAATATAATTGATATATTCAAAAAAATTTATTATATTCAAAACATTGACATTTTATGTTCATAACAGCTTGCTTCTTAATGTCTTAACACCTCAGAAAGCTTGAATACCATTTTCAGCAACTGTACGTTTTGTTTATATTAAGGCATCTGCACACACCCTCATGCCACTGTACAAAGGAATTACTGCACTGTTGTTTGTCATTGTGTAGGTGTGGTAGATTTGGAGAATAGTCTTCTACAGGCATTAATTTCCAGCATGCCACATGCTAGGGCATTATCAACTTGAAGCAAAATCTACCTCCAATACTGTAGGCATCAAATATCCATCAATATGTCACCCAAAGCTGAAGATTTTGATAAAAATCACAAGTAACACCCATACAAAATGGGGGTAACCTGTCCAACATCCACCATCTATTAAGAGGTGCAATTCCCTTTTCCTTAGTAAGACTTAGGCCCAATTCAAATTAACAACCCAGTCCTGCTACTTTACAATAGCCCCCTTGCAAAGGCGTGTTCAACCAATGCACGAGTGGTGAGTATATTCTTATGGAGTTTTTAACCTAGGTAGGACTAAAATAGTGGTCCGTCTTGAACTCACACACATACACATTTACACCTTTCCAGACCTACTTGTTCTACTCTATAAGACCATGTTTGTTCTACAATAATCAAATTGATTGGTGCCATTAACACATTAAAATATATTTGAAAGTTTTGAACGTAGGCATAAGTATTGAAAATCCTTTGAATAATCAAAATATTTCACTGTCATCGGTTCTCCTTCCTCCTCTCTCATCTATTGGAGAATATAATTTCAATGTTTTGATTTGCAGAGGTTGAATCTTGTATTTTTAAATTCCAATCAAAACACCTAAATCTTGTTGTTTGTAAACATATTCTCATCCAAAAGTGCTACAATAGACAATGGAAAAGAGGCTTGAGGCTATTTACGTAGACCTAACTTTAAAAACATTATATGACAGGATGGCCTGTATTATTTCCACAAACACATGGTTGGAGAATTTTCTATAGAAATTTAAAAGGTTTGAACTTTTGAATGAAAAACGCAATGCATTCATTGGTCTAGAAACCTCAAAAGTTTGTAGTCATGAATGAAAAGAACTTTCAAATATGAACTACAACATTACAAATTTTAATAACAAGGTACTGTAAACATTGACCTAGACCCTAAAGAAAAATGTTGAAACAACTTTATTTTCCCCTAAAAGGGCCATTATTAGCTACTATGGTCATGGTATTCATAACAATCAGATCATCCATAGAATTTCAAACAAAAAAACAAGTTATTACTGTTATCAAAATAGGATAAGTCTCCCTCCTCTTATGAATCACAAGAAACAATGCTGAAATGAGCCTTCAACTATTGATCAGAATGAAGCATTTGTAAGGGTTTGACATGAGCTTACATGGGGAATTGAGATGAGGCATTCATATGATGGCTTTGCCTTTGAATCTAAGACTTAAGAACATTGGTTGCTTTATCAGTAATATACTTTTTATCAAATATAAAATAACATTTTTGCTACATTGATGTTTTGGTTTCTTGAGTACTACTTCATTATTTGCCGCAATATCTTTTCTAGTGCTAGGCATCGATTTCAGGGCTAGTTCCAAATACTCTCATGGGGTTATCATCCTACCATCTTCTGCCAGGTTCAAATAAAAATCCTGCCACGAAATCTCAAGAACTTTATAGCATGTTGATGTGTAACAATTACCAAAAGAATAAACATCTGTTAAAACAACGATCTATCATAAATTTATATGTTATTTGATCTCTTTAACCTGTATATGCAGAAAAGAAAATAAATTCATTAATCAACACAGAAAATAATCAAGTTGCTCAAAACAATAAATTTTTCTGGCATTAGGGATATATTACACAATAATAACTTCATAAGAATTAGTATGGACCTTGTAAATTTTCCATCAAATCAAGCACATTTGTGTTAAGTGTTAACCAATTCATTTACCTTTTATTGCACAGAGAGTAGTGAGGTGGTCGCAGCCCAGTATGGGAAGATGTTGTCACATTATGTAACATAACTTTCTCAAAAATAAAAAGTAATTATAAAAAAATCATGTGGGATCATAACTTATCGAAAATAAAGTAAAAAATTCATGTCAGCTTATAAAATAAAAAAAATTAAAACGAACATGAATCTATCATAAACCCTCCAATTTCTTGAGGTGTAAATATTGTTCTCTTAAATTTTTTACAGATCAAGAAAAAAATTGCACCTCAAAATATTGGATCCTCTCGGTGCTTAATAGATCTAGGTTTAAGATGGCTCTATGCTGGTTATATCACAGTTTCTTTTATCTAAATTTTCAAGCTTGTAATAATCTGAATTCTGTTGCCATGAAAAACCAATATAAAATAAGGACAAAATGAGTACAGGTTACAAGATAAGATATCTAAAAGTATTTATATTGGTGAACCATCATCCTGAGGAATGATTACATCAGTGAGACATGTTAGATGGCTTTGAATTTTCAACATCATTTCTGTATAAATTAAAGCTTTGCCCAAAATTTTGGGAAAAATAAGCATCTCACTCACGCACAAAAGCCACACAAAGTGTGGAGAGAACTGCCCAATATCTGCTGCTATGGTTTGACCCTTTGAATATCTAACTCGAATATGTTTTGTCATATTGATAAAAAGAGATAAACAATCCAGAGCTACTTCATCAATCCCTCCCATCTGAATTAAATGGGTAATCGGTACTGAGTTGGTTTTATAGAACTAATAACCAAAATAATCCAACAGGACCTTTGAGAGACAAATCAAACAAATGTGCAAATCCAGGCAAGTTCTCTAGTATGCCATTTAAGGAAATAAACTGCTTCAAATAGAAAGAAACTAGATAGAGGAAAGGTATTCAACTCGACAAAAAATGAAATCTTTTTTACAAATTTACAAATTGAAGGATCGAAAATACTGATTAGCTTAAATATATAATCGGAAGCTCAGCAAGGTTCAGTGATATAATCAGTGCTGAGAAGCATGCTAAGAGCTATAAGAAATGACAAACCTGATTATACACAAACATTCTCGACAAAAGGACTACCAATGAAAATATTTGTGTACTGTATGTGCCCTTCAAAAATAAACACGGATAGAAAAATTAGTTAGTATAAGAATAATAATGGAACAGAGAATTTGATTAGATACGAGCCATGTGCACTATTCTGTAGGAACTTATAATAGCATAAACACATAGATAAGATGAGATGATTTTATTACTGTACATGAGTGGACATAAAAGGTATCTTAACGAGACTCAAAAGTACAATCCAGTGGTAACAAACTGTGGAAGTGCCAAAGGAACTCCCAGAATCTAAAAGGTAAAGTATACCAGAAAAAGGCCGATCCACTTTAATAAATATGGAGAATAGTAAATGTCACAATTTATTAATGTTAAAGTTGTTACATATACAAGCTCCAAGGTAGGATACCTGTTAACCCTTGAAATTGCTCCACAACAGTTTCAAGGGTCAAGGACTAGTGGGATCCCTTCTGGCTGGTCATGTTTATCAATGATCGATGACATACATGCTTCAGTATTCAAGCAAGTAAAGGGGTGTTATCACATCTATGTTAGCTAGAGCCAGTCTAGGACCAACAGTTTACCAGTCCTATACATGATTGGAGATACTCGTATTTACAGAGTGAAATATTACATTACAATTTTAATAGCTGATTTGTAGGTGCTCTCAACCTACAATTAGTAGCAGACTCTGGCACACTACTGGAAAGGAACACAATAATTACCCAAATATACCAATTAATGCATAGGAAATTGCATAGAAAGGCAGCGCTTCTGGTTCTTTTCCTGACAGTACTGTCATTCCCAATCCATGAGCACTACAATATGCAAAGTGAAAGAACTATAAGTTATTCTATGTATTGGATCTATATACAACAATTGCATTGGCACAAGCACATGGACATAATGTTGGCTTCCTCTATTGCACTTAGAGAAGAAAGGTGCAATCTATAGCCCAGGTGGGGATGAGGGAAATTGATCATATATGTGTGTGCATTCCATTTTAATGGTGCATTTAATCTAGATAGTGCAGTGGGGGTAATGAAAATTTGAACATAGTTGGTGCATTGGGTGCTTTGAATATGTAAACTAGAAAAAACACATCTCCACATAGCTATAGCTTTGATATGCACTTGGAGGTTGCGAAGCTTGGGTATGCATATATCAAGTTTAGATTGGTCTTTAGGTGCATATTAGACTGTCACATCCCCATCCCTTCGACCGGAGAAGAGGACGCTACCACCATGGCGTTAACCATCCGGGCTAAGAGCCCCATGAACATGTGCATTCACAAAATTGCTGAAACAGAATGCTGACAGAAAATGCATTGAAGTAAAACATGCACTTATGCAATTGTTTATTATACACAGTTACAACTATTTATCAGACACAACATAAATTCAATGTACATTCATACATGCATTCATTATGAGCATTCACTCAACATGTTCATCACATTCATTAACAGAAAAATATGGTTGTAGAAGTAAAATAGGCAAGATCACTTATCTTATGGAGAACTCGTTCCACAACCAGCTACGTCGCTGCAACGTTCCACCCAACCATAGGCCATCGTGCTCCTTAATCTCTTAGCAGCGCTGCCACCCCCGAGCTGGGCATGATTCTCCAAGGAATAAGGGAACAAGCAGGCTGACACATAGCCAAGGATAACACAAAACACAGCCAGGCCAACACAGTTGGGTTTATCAGGCCATCTGGGAGTTGGGAAAGGCTAAATGCTAAGCTGGTGAGCTCGTTACAGAGCCAGGAACACCTACACCAGAACTAGCCTGACTTCTAAGACACCCACACACTCCCAACAAAAGGAATCGGTCCCTTCTCTACTACAGAGTCCCTCAGGCCCTGCATTCCCTTCCAGTGCTACTCAAGGGTTGTGGAGAAGAAAGCCATCCCTCTAGCTCTGTCTGTGTGGATTCTAGCCACCAGGTTTATCAAGAAAACCAAGCCCCCATCCCTACTCCCAATACAGTCCGAAGACCAACCATTGCACTCATGCAATCATCTAGCTGTCACAGCTTAAACAGGGGACACAATTCCAAACCACCTACAATAATTCCCAAATGTAGCCGCAACACAGCTCACAGCCTGGGGAATTAGCAATCCTGAAATGCATTAGTGGACGTGGATCACAACATGGGGAAAACAATAGCCCGTCCTTGGGAAATGAAGTCACAGGGAAACATACATAGACCACACTGAGGAATAAATTACAGTCTCCCAGCCTATGCGTGAGTGAAACAATAATGCAGAACCCACAGATTAGTCTGTGAGGGAAGGATACAGCCAAACCATCCGTCGATCTGTAGAGGAAAAACTATGTGGGTAAAACCAGGAAAATCGTGTGCGTGAGCGTGAGCAACTTCTGCTCCTACGTGAGGACGAACAACCTACAGAGAGGACATGAAATTGGATGTGCGTGAGTGTTCCTCACCATTGTGGAGAGAGTGGAAATCCCTGCATGAGTGATCATAGTGGTTTTTCCTGGCCATAGTGAAGTCAAGTGTGGTGGAGTTTGCGTGTGGGTGAGGACTGACAATCCTTCCACCCCACTCCCAAAGACCATAACTGCATCAACCACCAGCAATCATTCTTCAATGGAGGTGGTTGTGTAAACAAAGAAAGGTGACACATGGATTTTTACCCCATTGGCCAAGGTTTGACAAATTCCCCCACATCCTTATCCTTGTGAAAATCATGCCCCTTTCTCATTTTAGTTTCCATGATCGTAGTTGGTCGGGTTCATTTAATTAATTATAGATGCATATTTACATGATGACAAACATAATATATGCCGCATGCCCTGTTATACCATCGGTGACAATTTTAAATCCAAAACATAGCATAACCGATCAATGGTGGGGCCTTGGCCTTTAGCTCCACACTGTGATAATTTACAATATATACATCCTGTACATCTAATGCAACGGGGTCAAAACCAGGATGTTACATAGACCAGGATTATATTGGTATTTAGGTGTATATTATACCAGGATTTTTGGGCTACGTATGTTAGGGATTTCTCTGCTTCCCAAACCCCTGCTGCATATGCTAGGGATTCCTTTTCCTCAAGATACAGATCTCAGTGGATAGAGAATTGCTACAATACAAGTGGGGATTTCTTCAGGTTATGTGGCAATCCTTCTCTATGAACTGAATGGATACAAAAATTCTCAAGTCTCACAGAAGAGACAAATGAAAGGAACATATGTTCAATTAGAAATGATTATTAGGATCCAAATTGGGGGTTTCCATATGATGGAGAGGGAGGTAAGTGGTGATAGAAATATGTTTCCTTTGTTCTCTTCCGGGGCTCCAACCTCGTTCATGAAGTCTGTACACTCAATAGCTTTTCTCATTCTATGGTTGTTTGGTAGACAAGAGATTTAAGGGAGTCTGCTGTGAGAAGAAGAGTACCTCCATCATTGCCAAAGGTCGTTGTGAAAGCGATGAAGACTACCTCCATTATTACCAATTTCATATTCATGGCCCCCAATACCTATATCCCTACATAAAATAAAAAATACCCATTGGCCACTTAATCCTAATTGATAGATTGGATTTTCTTTTTAGTATATTAAAACTGCCAATATAAATCGATGCACTAGGCTATTACAGAACTAGAAAAACCCTTGTGATGGTGACAAAATTCTACACCATTCCAACAGGCGTGCTTGTGTTTCTTCTTTTTCTTTTGGGTTGGTGCCCTTGTAGGGGAAATCTCAATTTTGCTTTCGACAAGAAGAGGCCAGGGAACCATTGCTGAAACAAGATGTGCACCAAAAGGAAACTTGTTTGTAATCTAGCTTTTGTTTCTAAACTACTCCATCAACATTTGAAAGCATTTTATTTCAAAGACAAGGTTCCAAATTGAGCTACATGTCCAGAAATAGACTCCAGGGTGATTGAGATGAACCTTCCAAAACACCTAGAAATTTCCTCAAGGGAATCTAATTCTAAAAATGCAGAGGGAGGTTTAGATTCCTTACCCATATTCGAATAGAGGATAAGACCTCACAGAAGGGATGAAATGATCAGTGCCAAGGCTGCATGAACAAACTAGCATGGTCCCAAAACCAGAGACCTTTACACAGAATTTCTTCTCTATCTTTTCCAATAGAAAATCCATGATGTAAAAACTAAAAACACTCTTACAAAAATAGATGGTAGCCTCCTTGTGTATAAAGAGCTTCCATGAATTGGAAAATCCAAGAATGGAGTTCAACAAGTTTTGGCCAAATACTGTCAAACAACAAATCAGCCCCATGGAAGCTGTAATAAGATTCTTTGGTTGTAACCACTAGATGGTTGATCTTTCCAAAAGAAGCATTTGGGTATTTTTCTAGAAAGGCCCTCACACCATGAGAGGTGTTGAATGCATTAGAAGAACTATAGGTTGGTGGTGGGGTTAAGGAAGGATTATCCCCCTTTTTCCAAACGAAGCATTTGGGTATTTTTCCAGAAAGGCCCTCACACCATGAGAGGCGTTGAATGCATTAGAAGCACTATAGGTTGGTGGTGGGGTTAAGGAAGGATTAGCCCCCTTTTGAATTGAAAAACTTATGTCATGATCATTGAAGGATTTACACATCCTTTTTAGAAGGAGCATCAGCCCCCTTTAATGTAAGAGGTCGGGAATGAAATCTTCCCATAAGAAATTACAATTTTTTTTTGAGCTCGTGTTGATTTTTCTAAGCAATTTTGAGAGCCATTCTCTTAGGAGAATGGAGACACCTGGTCCATTCCTAGGGTGTGAACTCAACCTAGAGTTGAGTAATCATTCTATCAAATGGGGATATTTGGTCCAGGACTATGATATGGAACCAGTCCAGCACTGGGAGACTCAACCTTGAGTTGAGTGACCATTTTGTTAAATGGCGACGTCGAATCCGGGACCAGGATGTGGAACCAGTCTAGCACTGGGGGAATCAACCTAGAGATTAGTGGCCATTATTTTGAATGGAGGCACTTGGTCAGTTACCAGGAATTTACCTAGTCCAGTACTAAGGACTCAACCTGAGGCTAAAGGCCATTCTCCGAAAGAATGGAGGCGCTTGGTCTGTTACCAAGTATTTAACCTAGTGTCAAATTATGTTGTCTATGGCTGAGGCACCTGGTATGTTACCAAGTATTTAACCTAGTGTCAAATTATGATGCCTATGGCTGAGGCACCTGGTCTGTTACTAGGAAGACATTATAATCCCTAGACTCGGTCTAGGCATGTGTGACACTCTGACCCTCTATCAGTGGGCTTTGTGATCTTCTCCAAGGTTTATCTACCCTTGGTTAAGACACCTTATAAGTATCTGATCTTGGCATCACACAAAGTGAGATAAAAGAATTAGTAATTCTCTATTTTTATGATGTTGTACTTTGAGTGGGGATAAAATACCACCTTGACCACTTGTATTGACCACAGGGCACTTGAAGAAGGCTAAAGAAAAAGTCAAAAATACGGAAGGACCCTTAGTACCACTAAGGTGTCAAAGTGAAAGTGACACAACTAAAAATAACCAGATAATGACCAATTGTTATGTGGTCATTTCTAGTCTAGATATTCCGTGACCAAATTTGGTCATTTATCTTGGTCTTTTTTAGTTTAGTTTTTTCACGTGACCAAAAGTGGTCATTTATCTTGGTCTTTTTTAGTTATCTCACTTAAATTTATCAATTTTGGTCATTTATCCCTTGAAAAAAACTATGGTGACCAAACGTTTTGGTCTCCTGGTCACTAATCTCTCATTTTCCACTAGTGTTCTCCACCCAGACTCATGGCAGGTGTAAATGCAAACCAGCCTAACCCACCAAATCCACCACCGGCTTGGAAAGCCAGATCACCCTTGAACCTAACACCTCCGTTGCATGACTTACCTTAATATTTTGAGAAGTTGCTGCCTAAGTTTGATCCTAATGAGAAGATTGTAGTAGATGACAATTTTCAAAGTTTCTATTTGGCAATAGAAGGATTAAGGGTTGGGGAATATGAAGATGTTGTTTGTAGACTTTTTCCACACACCCTTAAAGGAGCAGCAGCATCCTGGTATTTTGGTTTGCCTGCAAACTCTATCCCAGATTGGGATACCTTTGAAAGGATTTTTAGAAGCAAGTTTGCAGCCCAAAAGACGCATGCAGCACTAATGAAAGGTTTGGGCACTTTAAAAAAAGAAAGGAATGAAAAGGTACACAATTTCACTCAAATATTTTCTGCTTACCTCAAGAATTTCTCTGCAACTGATAAGCCTTCTGATAAAGTCCTGATTCAGTATTATACCTCAGCTTTAGGTCTGGACTTGGCTATGTTATCAAAAGCTTAGGTTAAGCCTACGTTAGTAGAGACTTATGAAGAAGCGGAAAGAGTAGAGGCTGAAAAGGAAAGTATAGAAGATTATCTCGAGCAATCTGGAGAAAAAACTTCTAGGAAAAGAGCCTTATTGCTGTCCAAACCTAAAGAGGAGCAATCACATGATTTTGAGGGGATGTTAAAGATGATGCAAAAGCTTTCCAAAAAAATAATAGATTTGGAGAAGGAAAAGGAAGCTCAGAAAGCTTATAAGCCTTACTACAAAAAAAGGGAAGATAACAACCAATTCAAGACCCCTCCACACGGTTCAGCATCAATGAATCTGACAGAGGTAGGGATGGATAATTTCTGCACTTTTCACCAACAACCCCATTATGAAAAGAATTGTCCTCAATGGTTAAATTCAATGACATTGGTAATGAATCAACTCTTGGACTCTAAATTGACTAAGGACAATGATGAGGAGGAAAAAGGTAATAAGAACATAGAAAAACAAGAAAATGATACCATGTTTTTTTGGGATTGTGTCTTGCTGTTTGATACAGAAAAAAGTACTTTTAAACCTGAGAATATACCAATGACCACAAAATACATGAATTTGGTAAATAAATACAATGCAATAATATCAAAAATTAAGAGGTTGCAAGAGAATGTCAGGAAACAGCCAAAAAACAGTGTTGAGGACAAAGTACCCAAAATTATCATTATCAACCAAGATCCAGAGAAAATCAGCAAGCCTGCTAAGCCTATGGAAGAACAAGTAGGTGTTAACAAAGAAAATATTGAAAATCCTGAAGAACCAGAGGAAGAGATACCCACCAAAAACCAACCTGTGGAGGAAGATGTCGAATCAATTGGGGAAGGGAAAGCTAGAACCCCAACTTTCCTTTTGACTTTGGAAATGCTGAATCATAAGGTGCATAATTGTTTGGTATATTTTGGATCATCGGTGAATGTTATGCCACTCACAGTTTGCAAACAAATTAATGGGAATCCAAAACCTACTACTTGGGAAGTTAGTCAACTAGACAGAACTAGTGTCAAATCAGTGGGGGAAATGGAGAATGTTCTCATTCGTTTATCTGCAAATAACAAGATATGTCAATTTATTGATATTGTGGTGGCTGACATACCGGATGGATATGGAATTATTCTAAACTGTGACTGGTCCGCAAGGTTAAAAGGGTATTTTGCTTCAGATTGGTCACATTTATGGTTGCCTCATAAGGGGGTCCCAAATTGGATCAAAATTTTAAGGGAACCTTACAGGAAGCACACTGTCACTAAGTTGGAAGAGGGAAATGAATTTTCAAATTCTGTTTTGGGGAATTATCTTATGGAGCTTGAACTAAGATATCATGTATTAGAAGAGGCCAGCAATATGACTGACACTCAGCCTAATCTCCTTCAATTTTCGTAGGCTAATGAGATAGATTGTAAATTGGTAGACATAGTTTCAGTTTCAAAAATAGCAGAATTAGACCATGGTCAGGTATCTCATGTTTGCAATCCAACCTAGCCCCTTGACTCATAAGTTGATAGATTTTAGGGGTGGGCACAGAATTGATTAGGTAGTGGTTGGTTCTCGAATTTTATTTTTCTTTTGATTTGATGACCTTGTACATAAATAATTTGATGCAATTTTGCTTTGATTTACCACTTTTGTTTCTGGTTATTTTTTTTTTGTTTTGAGTAAAAGAGGCAAAATTTTCGTTGCATGGAAAGAATCAGGGTTCTCGATTAACTAAAATCTTCGGGATAAGACTGTGCATTTTTATTTTTGGAAATGATAGAATTTATTCTAGTAAGTAGTTTTCCTAAATGGCAATGCACTCATTGAAGTCCTGCTTAACCCCTGAAAATAACTCAGAATTAAGAGGTCTGGAATACTATTTCGAGGCTCCATCCATTTAACATTTAGGATGTCCTAGGGAGTGATAGAAAAATACCCACGAAAAGGAAGCAAGGTAAACAGTTTATTATATATAAATGATCCCATGCCATGATTTCAAAAGCCTAAAGGCTGTTAAGAGTCAAAACTCCTAAAAGAAGCAATACATATCAAAGCAAAGTATCAGAAACATGAATATCAATCTGCCAAAATTTCTTCTCCATCCATGAGCTGAAAAGTAAATACATCTCTCACACAAAAGGACACTATGGATAGAAGAGCCTAAATAAAATTCAGAAAGAAAAGCAGATGGAGGACTACCAAGAACAAAAGTTCAAAAAAAAGGGTGCAAAAGTGCAATTGGCATGGGAATGAGGAACAAATGAATAGTTTTGTTTACCATATGTTATGATCCTTTGGTTTCCAAGCTAGAAACTACCCAAATATAGAGGTAAAATAAAACTCACCTACTAAGCCTCAAAAGAGTTATCCAGAATTTGAATATTTTGCGTTCCCCTTCCCAAAGAATGGACTGTCATCAATGGTTTAAATGCATGTGTTTTCCATCTTAGGAATACGAGCATCTAGAAGTATTCAACTTATGAGATAAATGATTAAACAATCTTTTACTGGGAAGAAGTTAATTCAGAAATCTGAGGTTCACCAGGTAGTCGCCAATTGTTGCAGCTGCAACATTTTCCCAAAATTCAAAAAAAATTGGGACCCTCCTTTAATTTGTTTTGCTCACCTTTTTGGTTTTGCTTGATGTTTGCAGAAAGATTACTTTGATGCCTGCGATTTCTTATGGTTTGAATGGATTTTTCCTTTCCCTCAAAAGCATGTGAGATTTTTGAGTCGGGAGTCCAGTCATCTTCATGCCCGCCATTGCAGAAAAGAACAGGACATCAAGTCCGAGTCAAGTGTATTTGGTCTCCAATGCATTTTTCTTTATCGGTAGTTGTTTTGAGATCCCGTCGAAACCTTTGTCTATACGTCTTCCGCTGTCGTGGAGAACATATTGCAAAGATTCCCGAGGGGTTGTTTTATCCTCTTCCGATCCCTGCCATTGTTGATTCGCAGATCCTTTGGATTTTAGCTTTCGCCATTGTGGCTTTAGAAAGCACTATCTTTTCGATGTAGTTTGATTTTGTTTTCTGCATGACCGTTATTTTTTGGCTGAAGTCATGTTTGTTTTTACTTCGATTTTTGTTGGTCTGCAAAACTTAATTTCTTTTATGGTTTCGTTGTTGCAGCTCTCTAACCATTTATTGATCCAAAGCCTTAGGCTCGCAAGCTCCGATGTGAGTTTTGATTTGTTCCTCCACCGATGCCATTGCGGGTTTCTTGGTTGTTTTATCATCCACCGTTGCGGAGGTGATACTGACATGATTTCCGATCTCATAGCCATTTCGCCTCCCGATGGTTTTATTTTTCCCACTGATTATGGTTGACCGAGGTGTATATATTGGGGCGGGGGTGTTTTATTATCTTATTGTTATTTTTGCGAATTCCCCGTGTTGTCTTTATCGCTCGAGCAGACCAACGCATTCACTGTCGGTACCTTCACTCCTAGGTGGCTCTGCCATGGAATTTTACCGGTTTTTCTCCACCAGTCACGCAGCACAGTGCCAGGTAGGCCCTTATTTCTGTTTTACCATTTCGTTCAATTGGTCAAACTATTTTTTATTGTCCTTGGTCAGTTCATCACTTCTGTGGTTAGTGGTTACCCAGGTTTTCCATCTCGGCATGTATATATATTCTAGGTAGATGGTCTGGCGGCTTGGTGGGGGGTTTTTGTAGTTTTGCTTGATGATGAATTTCACGGCCGTTAAGGGTTTACAGACCGCACTCGATTGCTGGGGAAACTGGTGCAGACGGCCATTACGTTGTCTACACCAGTTCCCCCCAGTCCGCGTGTGCCCATCCGGGGGGAGTGTTTCATGTTTTCTTCCGAGATGTTGGGGTTCTAGTTCCATTGTATCGCTGCCCTCTCTTTTGTGAACCAGGGATGCAACGTTGAGATTGCTAAACTTGAATACAGACCCTAGACCAATTTTTGGGTCATAGTGCATTATCTAGTCGGACTGTGACGCAAGTGTTTTGCAGCAAGTAGTTTCATCTTATTTTTATGAGTTAAGTGCACTATCACTTGCGGTGTCCTCACTTGGGATTAGGCACCATTTTTTCCATGGAAATATTTAGTTCATAGTGCCAAGAGGGGGTGTTTGAGACTGTTTTCTGATTCAGCATTAAGAGGGGGATATTCGTCGTTTAGAAAGGCCATGATATTCTAAGTTAATTCTATGAATGTTGGTCGTGAGCTGGTTTTAGCCTTTTGGGAAGATTAATTTTATGTGGGAACATTTGGTTTTTAAGCATTGTTTGTTTATGTTTCATAGATGCACTCATGTTTAGCATAGACAAGGTAAAATGCTTATACAGTTTGTCTCCATTTTGAATGCTATCTAGGAATGACCCAACAGAACCTAAAAGCAATTTCTATATATGACAGGGAAATTCTTCAAAATCCAAGATGTCTAAACAGCAGAAGAAGAAGGCTCCCATAGTAGAAGAGGAACTCGAAGTCGAAATTGTTACCAGAGTTGAGTACACCTATGAGGACACCAAATGCATAGTCGGTATAGAACCCGAATATAAATGGGGGGAAGTTTACAGATTAATAACATGCCGAGAAGTACCTGACATAGGTTTTGAAGAAGAAACCATCTATGCCACTATAGAGAGATTTGCATTAATGAAAATTGCTACCAAACCTAAGCTTTTTCCATGCTCAGAGGTGATTGGGTGGATTCTTCCCAGGGTAGATGTAACCACCATGATTTTGGAAAATGTTGATAAATAGGGTTACACCGCTTATAGCCCTGGGTATGTATCACTGGCCTACCACTTACTAGAAGCACAAGTGTACTTGACTGAGGACTGGCTAGAGGCAATTAAGATGAACCTGGTCGAGACACTGAAGAGAATGCTGGTGCCTAGCAAGAAATTTAGAACTACGGCGACCAAGGAATATGATACTGCCACTCTAAGAACCCCTTACAGGTTCATTGCCTTGATTTTGAACAGGATTTTTGGGAGGGCCCAAGGTAAAAGATTCAAGTTAGAATGGGTGCCTATCATTTTCTATGTTGCAACATAGGGGATAGTGTTTAACTGGGCAAACATTGTGTCCAACATTCTCTCATTCTGCATTGCATCGGCATTAGGAGGGGCGTCCCAGAAGAGATCAGAGTTCTATATGAGCTTTATAATGATTGATTACATACTATGCAACCAACCCTTCCCCAATTTGAGGTGTATCTAGGACCAGGAGAGAACACCAGTCTACTCAGCATACAAGCCAATGTGGGCACAAAAATACCACAGTCACTATAGGGAAGTGTGTGAGCACTTCATCATGCCATTATATACCTTGATCTTCTTGAAAGAGTGCAACTGCATGTCGAAGGAAGCATTGTAGGTGATCGAAGAATATGCAGACTACTACTTAACCGAGGATGTGTTATATTTCAGAATGTATGGATGCTCCAGAGCACCCTTACTATTGCCAAAATATGCCACTAACTATATAGTCCATAAAGAGGCAGTTAGGCAAGTCTTTTTAGATGGAATAGGGAGCTTTTTGTTTGAACATAAGAAAGCAACTTACCCTTCTTTAACATTTAGGTTGGGAAGTTATAAATTCACAAGGGTGAAGAAAGCTGAGGAATTTGTGGAGGAATTGGGGAAATTCCATTTCGGGGAAATGAATTTCCACAGGAATGATTCCCGAAATAAACTGGCAGAGCACTGCAGGGAGGAAAATGTACATTTTGAATACACAAGCCACTGGGATAGAGAGGAATCCATTTTCTGCAGTGCACAAAATATAACAGCCTTAAGAAGAAGGTTTAAAAATAAAATCACCACCAAAGGCGGGAAGGGACAGGATGAGAAAGAAAATCCAGAGGACGAAGAAACTAGAAAAAGAAATGAAGATGCTAGGAGACTAGCACAGGAAGCTGAAAGTTGGCTCAAAGGTGAGGAGGAAGAAAAGAGAAGAGCTAAACAAGAAGCAGCTAGAAATCTAGAAGAAGCTTCCCAGGGTGAAGAGGAGGAAAAGAAAAGAAAGATGGATGAGGAACTGAAGAAGCAGGAAACAGAAAGGCTAAAGCCGACAGGGACAGTGACAGAGCAGTCAACTTCCAATCCTATAGACAGTCAGGCTTAGGACTTGGGGAACCCTGATATTTAAGATCCCGAGGCAGCAGTTGGCAGCACAACAGGACAGGCTATGGTCCCCACCCTTAGGCTAACCTCTTTTGAGCAGGAGAAAGGGGAGGAGGTACAGGATTTCAACACTATCTTTTATGATAGGGAAAGGAAAAGGATAGTGAAGAGGACCGAGAGAAAGGTTGAGACTGGGGGGTAGTCGAGTAAAATTATAAATGATACAACTGTAGTATATGGGATAGACAAGGACCCCAGATTCACCATCGTAGTTGGGGCTGCATTGATCCATGCTTCTAAGGACAATGTCGATCGAATAATGACTGATCTTTAAGAGTCAAAGAAGTCCACTGCCCAGCTCAAAGATACCCTAAGAAGAGAGAGAGAGGAAAATAATAAATTGAAAAGAATGTTTGAAGACATACAACATGAAATAAAGTCTTCAAAAGTTGAACTCCAGTTCCTCTGAGTAGAGAAGAGAGATCTTTGGAGGCTACCCAAGGAAGTTTGCAGGAATTGCAGTAGGAATGTCAAGGGTTAAGGACAGAAAAAGAGAAGCTGTTAGGTAAGATAGGGGAATTGGAGCTACAGAGGACTACCTTGGAGGAATCTGAGAGGCAATCTTAGGGGCAGACTGCAGAGCTTATAGAACAGTTTTCCTTGTTCACAGTAGCTCTAGAAGAGGCCAGGGAACAACAAGTCAGTTTTCAGCCTTTCAAGGAGCATGTTCTAGCACAAAGGAGCAAGATGCACCAGCTGCAAGTTGCCATAGAGGAAGAAAGGTGCAAGATCTTACAGTTAGACAATTGGCTAGAAGATATTTTGGAAACCTCTTCATATTTTATAGACAGATCGCAGGACATCTTAGAAGTCTTGACAGGAAGGATGGCGAGATTGGAAGCGAATGAAGAAACCCCTGTAGATCTAACATCAAAAGATCAACAAGCCCTAAGGCAAGACTATGATTTACTAGAGTTTTCCATAAACTCAGCTGAAGAATTCAAGAAGGCTGTCAAGAAGACAAAGGGGGCTTGTGTAGAATTTTTCAGGAGACTTTTGATCACTTATAATCGCTGCCAGGTTGATGCTGAATAGAGAATGGATACCTTTTCGAACCACAACCTATTTTTGGAGATGTTGCAAATAAGATATCAGGAAGATGAACAAAGGATCCATCACATCAAATCCATAGATGATCAGACCTTGAGGAATGAAGTAGCTCCTTTTGCAGTTAGTGTGCAGTTGTTAGAAGACCAACTTTGCCTGAGCGCAACCCGAATAGAAGTAATAAGAAATCAGGCTGCTAAATTTGAAATAAATATTCATTTCTTAGAACCTTTCGAATTCGAAAGCATTGCCTCAGAGGCTTCAGCATGGAAGAAGTTTTTGAATAGTCAAGCGGGACCCTCCTCATGAGCACTTTATTCATTTTATTGTAATATATTGTAAATTCTGTAAGCACTTAATGAAAGAAAATTGTGGGAGGTGAAGAGTTGGGGAATCCCAAGAGTCATTCGTGGGCATTCCAACAGTTTTGTTCTTTTTGTATAGATAAGAGGGCAAATTTTTCCCAGTTAGATTGGTGAAGACATATTGTAAGAATATCTATTTCCTTTTGCAATAGATAATTACAGTTTGCCTATTGGAGAAAGCTTGGTGGGAATGTTCAAATGTTGTGCTATGGATTTGTTGAAGAGGAACTATTTTGTTTTCAGCTTTTTGTCCATTAACTGTGAGATTGTTCTAACTCTTTGAACCTATGTTCTTGTATGAGCTATCTCTGGTTTATCTTATGAAAATTTCCACTATGAGTAATGAGTGTTGTTCATAAAAAAATTGGCTATCTGGTTGTTCAAATATCTTTAATTGTTCATGTGTTTTGAAAGAAGTGTCAGTTATCTATGATTTTTCATAATGCATGCACGAAATACATTACTCATTAATAAATGATAATCTTGCTCCCTAGGGATAGTTTAGGTAGTGAGTTTTAATTCCTTGTTGTGTGTGACTTAGATGCAAGAGAACCTAAGACGAGAGGTAAGAACCTGCGCATCCCATCTTCATTTTTAGATAAGCACTTGCATGTCATATGTAAAACTAAAAAACACAAAAATATACACGGTGGACCGGGCCATAACCAGTAAAACCTTTTATTTTTGTTACTTGACCTACGGTAGCCGGACCACAAACTAGACGAATTCCCTACACCAAACAATCACGGGCTAGTTGGGAATGTTGACTAGGGAGAATCCCTTGCTGTTGTTGCCTGCGAATTTCCAGGCCTCAACAGGATAATGTGATTTTGTGGAGGTTAACTTATTACCGATGTATCAAACTATAATTTAGCATAGGTCCACTCCATTCTCACATATCCATTATCACATTTTGACACATAATAAGGCTTTGGAGCCATACTAATTGAATTCCACCATTACCCTTTCATAATAAAACATCATATTTTGTGAGTTAAATCCTACCTAAATCATGTGTAATGTCCCAAGTTTGTTATGCAAACCTGAACACTAACTAATTCAGCAAATAAAATTATTTTATGATATTTGAATTACAACCATTCAGTGCATCTTGAGACTAGGAAAATAAGGGATTTTTGTTGGGAAATTTGCAGACAAGTGAGTAGGAAGTTGGGATAAACCAAGAGTAAGTTAATAACAGTGAATTCCTTTCCCCAAAAACATTTATATTCAATACCATTCAGGTTTTAGAATGCACTCCGCAGAAACCTACTCATATGCTTCTGGGTCACCCAACCGTGAAACTAGGGAAATTCCTTCCGTTCTTCCAACCAAGGGCTTGGAAAAAAGTGAAAATATGTTATCAGGCCTTAATAGAGCATAAATTATGATGTTGGAGGGTTTCTGACAAAGATGGAGTTGTTTGGAGTGCTTAGGGAAGAATTGGCAATTCCAGGCAATTTTGGCCTAGTGAGACCTTGTGTAATCGGGGATCCTCAATGACAGTACGATCCCAAATAAAATATGATATGGATTTATGTATGGGAAAGTGGGTCTTTCAGTGATCCACATGAACTTACATAACTATATTTTAGTGGACATAACTCATTCTATAGCATAAATGGTAAAACTAGTCATTTAAGACTAGCATTCTAGCTAGGGCGCAAAATAAAGCAGATAGTTCGTAACAAATTGACTTCTGTACTTTATATGCAGTATAACAGAGACTAATACCACTTCAATGAACATGTAAACCCTCCAAATAATTCCCACCTCCTTTCTTATTCCTTATTGCACTTAAATTGATCATTTTCCCTCATTACAATGACAAAAGAAGCTTTTTATATGAAACTAAGAAGGTAAAATTTCAGGGATAGATTTATTTTGACCTCATAAATATAAATTACAGATTTATATGTTTTTACACATTATAAATTATTGGATAGAATGGCCATTACATAAGGAGACTCAAAAATGGTGGGCAAGATGCCTAGAACATGACTAGAGAAGGGTTGAGAGACATAACATTCTACCCTCTTCTACAATGTATCCTAAATAAGAAAAAGGTAGAGAGAGAAAGAAAAAAAATGAGAGAGAAAAATAGAATATTATGGTATTTTTGTGATAATGTTTGATCCCCAAAGTCGGATTGGGGAACCCTTGGTGTTGTTGGGAAGGTCATGTTGATGGCTACAACTTTCTTGTTTTGATCTTTGCGATATTCCTCATGGTTTGGACAGGGCGTTCGTTTTTGAAAATTTGGGCATGAGGAATCTCAAAAACATCTTTTCAAATATTCTTTATGAAAATAATATTTTAAAGCATCTTATCAAAGACGCTTTAAAATATGCTTTTCATAAATCATCTTTGAAAACATGCTTTTCGAGATTCCTCATGGCAATATTTACAAAAATGCACTCTGCGTCCAAATTGTGAGGAATATCACAAATATCAAAACATGAAAGTCGTATCCTTCGATGAGGCGTTTCCAAGGATACCAATAGTTCCCCAATATGACTTTAGGGTGAAAAGTTATCGAAAAAATACCATAATATTATCTTTTTCTCTCTCATTTTTTCCTCTCTCTCTCTACCTTTTTCTTATTAGAGATACATTTTGGGCTTGGTAATTCCTTATGGCATACATGAAGAATGGGATTCACCAGAGCTCTACTTGAACATGATGGAGGCTGAAAAATATGTCTGAGAGGACTTTAATGGCTGAAACTCAAGTGCTTCATACTTGCAAATAAAAGAAAATAGGAATGAAGGAGTGGGGAAGGGAAGGTTTGGGGATAATATCCCAAGTGTCCGAGGCACATTGCTCATAAATATATGATCACATAAGCATATGTCAATAGACACATCAAAAAAACTGAGTCAATGAGATCGAATTGTCATTTAATAGCATCTTGGGTGATCTGTTTAGCAAGTGGAGGCCAATGGTGACCTATGAGAGAAAGTCAACCACCTAGAATCCCTAACCCTAGCCACATAAGAGCCCTCCTTGGGCAATTTTGAATGTATTATCATGTATAAATGTTTCCATGTCCAACTAATCCCTCTAGCTTAGTAAATGCACCCTCCTTAGTCAAATAGTTGTTTCTTTTGTTCATGATAGCTTTCTTCTTTTCCCTATTTTTTAGACTGAGTCTCCATTAGGAAGCTGTGCTCTCATTTTCCAAAATTTTCCTTCTTTTGTCCTTACATCTTTTCTAAGTTCTCCAAGAGGAAACTGCACCCTCCTTTGCAAAAATTTCTTGCTTTTTTCTCCAAATGCTTTTTTGCTGCTTTGAGGCACTTTCCCCTTTTCCTCTCTCACTACTTTTGTCATAGAGTTTCATCTTTTTCTACCTGGGCAAGTTGAATTTCCCAATGCACCCCCTTGACATGGAAAGCTCATTTCCACCCTATTAAATTTCATAATTAATAATAATGAAGAATACAAATTAAATACATGCCTCAATATTAATTATTAACAAAATTTCCCTAGGAAGAATAGTTAATGTCATTTTGAATCCCTAGGATTTTCAGCATGGTCAACACTTTTAATGATCAAATTCAGGGGACATGATAGTCCTCCCCTCCCAAATATTATTTTCCTCAAGCAGAAGCACATTAGGGTGTTGAAAGATATGCTCACCCTCCCAAGTAGCATCTTCATTGGGTAATCCTTTCCACTGTATCAAATATTCCTTGATTGTTTTGTTCCTTAATTTCCTTTCTCTGCCCATTGGCACTTTCTTTAGTACTTATGAAGCTACTATTTGTTGTCCAACTACTTTCTTCAGAAAATATACATGTAAAACATTATGGATTTTGTTGTTTTCTGGAAAATACAATTCATAGGCCACTTCACCAACCTTTATGATAATCTTGTAGGGTCCATAAAACCTTGGCTGAAGTTTTTCAGCCCCTTTTTTCTTTAAGGAAGACTTTAATGTAAGTTTTAAGCCTTAGGTACACTAAGTATTCCACTTGGAAAACTATGTATGTTCTATGCTTATCTGCATACATCTTTTGTTGGTTCCAATCCATCTGCAGATTGTCTTTTAGTTCCCTTAAAATGTCTTGGTTTTCCTACAACCAATTTTTATCTTTTTGTTCCCTACAATATCCAAACATTAAGTATGCAAAATTTAGAGCTTCATACCCATACAAGGCCAAAAAAAGTGTCATTCTAATAGAAAGATGGAATGTGGTGTTGTAACAGAACTCACCCAGGTGGAGCCAAGTTTCCCAAGCTCCTTGTTGTCCCGTAACATAGTTACAGAGGTAGTATTAAAGCCATTGATTCACCCTTTCAGTTTCTTCATCTTCCTGGGGGTGATAGCTTGTTCTCATGTTCAGATTGTTTCCAACCAGATCAAACAATTCCTACCAAAAAGCACTAGTGAACTTGCTATATCTATCACTGATGATAATTCTAGGCAATCCATGCAGCATAAAAATGTCCTTGAAGAATAGGGAAGCAGCCTCACTAGGAGACATAGTGGATGTTACTAAAAAAAAGTGTGCATAACTTGTCAACCTTTCCATCACCACATAAATACTATCTTTCCCTTATGACATTGGAATCCCTATGATAAATTCCATGGATACACTTTCCCATTTTTGTTCTGAAATAGGAAGAGGTTGGAGAAATCTAGCAGGGTGTATGTGCTTCACTTTGTTCTATTTAAATGCAAAAAATTCCTTCACATACATGAGAAAATAATATTTAATGCCCTTCCAAATAAATCTCTCCCTTAACTTTCGATAAGTCTTCAGAAAATCAAGGTGACAAGCCACTGGTGCATCATGTGCAGCTTCTAAAATCTTCCTTTTTAATGCAGATTTAGGCAGCAAGAAAATTTTTTTTTTGTAGTAAATGAGGTCATCATGAACTTTGTACTCTTCATTCTGGTTTACCCCATCCAAAACTTCACAAGCAAACTGATCTTTAGAGTATTCAGTAGCCAACTAGATCTTCCATTCATTAAACATTTGCAGCAAATAGAATGTGGGCTTACGGGAGAGTGCATCAGCGACAACATTCATTTTTCCCTTTTTATACTCAATGTCAAAATCATAGGAATGAACTTTACTCACCCATTTTTTCTTCCAGACATTGAGTTCCTTTTGGATAAGGAAGTGTCTAAGACTGTTGTGATCAGTCTTCACTGTAGCTAGGGTTTTACCCCTAGCTTGTGCGAATGAGCACCTACTAAGGAGAATGGATTCCTTAGTAGCAGTTCAATGAATGTAAAACAAAAAGTGCTAAACAGAAATAAAAACTAATCTAAACATGTTCATGAAGCAAAACAGTAAAAAGTAAAGAATGATTTTTTATTGATCTTACCTCCAATGTGGAGGTTGGTGAAGCCCTTTGCGCTTGTCCGAGTAGGTGGCTCCGAGCTCCAAGTTGTTCCTTCTCTTTCTCCAATTGTGGAAATGGGCCAAAAGGGGCTCTCAATGGTGAAAGTAGCTCAATGGTGAGCTAGGGTTTCAAGAGCAATTTTGGCAGAGGCAGGATACTTGTGATTATGGATTTGAAATGAGGGGTCTCCATCACTTATTTATAGTGGTGGAGTGCCGGTTTAGGGTTAGGGTTTGCTGTTTAGGGTTTCAGCTGTTTAGGGTTTTTTCCTCCTTTTCCTCATTATTTTATATTTTTTCTTCCTTTTTGGAGATTTTTGCTTTTTTTGGAGGAATTTTGGATATTTTTTGGAGGAAAAGAGGGTTTTATGGCCTTTTGGAGGCATTTTAAGCCTTTTGGAGGCTTTTTAGATGGTTTTATGGGTTTTTTGATGGAAATATGGTAGGAAAATGGACAAATGAGCCATGTAATGGGGTAGATGAGGTAGTGAACCCTTTTTGGGTGTTAACAGATTGCCCCGTGATGTGCGAGGGCAGGAGCTCATCGTATGGACGATGGACATCATAAGTCATATTCGTTTTTCCTGGGGTGTGGAGAAGAGAAGGAACCAACTGAAGCTCGGAACAACGATCTCGAACCAACTGCAAGGACTGAAAAGTACATAACCTCAATAATGAATGAGGAATCATCTGATAATCTGGACGAGGCGGGCATACCCATGCTCGTATCAAGATACATAAAAATAACTGTGAGGCCTGAAAAGAGGGACCTGTAGGATACATAGAGATCCACTATGTATATCATAAGGGTCTAGAAGGGACACAAATATGGAACATACTGCTGGGCTGACCATGTCTGAGCTGAACAACTGATGCACTGGAATGACAGCAGTGCTACTGAATGTGGTTCCAAAGGAACTGAGGAGCTGCTAGATCAAAGTGACAACGGTCATACTTGCCATGGTACATTGATCTGGAACTGAACTGGGTACTCGAGGAAGCATGGAACTGGATGGCTTCCGAATACAATTGCCAATGCAGCCCGGACATCCACGGGAACATATGACTGGGCGTTCGAAAGTGACTCACCAATGTGCTAGAGTTGGGGGAAATACGGGGTCTTCGACAAATAATGAAATGGATATACATCCTGCGCGATTCTCAATGATGCGATTAAGGTGCTGAAGTCGAGCATGTGAGAAACAACTATTCGAAGAGGCAATGATGACTCCTCCCAAAATGGTCCGTAGGCACTCACCATAGATGGTGATTGGTCTAAGGCGCAGGGGCCTCTAGGTCTATCCTCTGGAATAGAGGGGCTATCGTCGACAGAGGGAGACCTACAACTATCAAGGTAATGATGTTTCCTTGACAGGAGCGCGAGGTGAAAAACCGAACTGTGATAGTACTGATGGCAGGAGTGATAAACTGGGGGAAAAAACTGGGCAAGTAGGGTGGGTGGACTCAAACTTCCTTTGTTCAGAGTATGAAGGCGGGGATGATCAGGCAGCATATGAGACTGACTGGTGGTAAAGGGATCATAGCAGTATAGGATCTAAGGGTGAATGGGCTGAGGGAGACTCAAGCTGTGGTAAAATGGTAGGAGACTGCAGAATACTCTGAACAAAGGCGACCTTAGTGGTGGTGCTGCCGAGAGGATCGATCATAGCGCCAAGAGGCGCGGGGGGACTTCTTCATGGGTTAGGGAACTAGAAGAAGTGTGGATATAAAATGGTACTATCATGTGGATTTTACGAGCCCCGGACAGTTCATGATCATGGTTGCTTTCAATTTTAAGGAGTCTAAAAGCAATAAGAAGACTTTGAAGTAGTGAAATGGTACTGTCGTGTGGATTTTATGAGCCCAGGACAGTTCATGCTCGTGGTTGCTTTCAATTTTAAGGAGTCTGAAAGCAATAAGAAGACTCTAAAGTAATAGAATGGTACTGTCGTGTGGATTTTACGAGCCCAGAATAGTACATGCTCGTGGTTGCTTTCAATTTGAAGGAGTCTGAAAGCAAATAAGAAGACTCTGAATTAATGGCCAGGCAAGGAGGAAGTGTTCAATCAAGGAACAATTATGATGACCAGGACTGAGGGTGGGTGGGAACACTGGTGGGCCTCCTTGCGGGGTGAATGAATGGTGGAAAAATAACGGAACATTTGCAGTATGACAGGAGTGGATGGCTCATGTAAAAAGTATGGAACAATCTGATGGCGGCCGATGTGGTGTGTACATTGAGGCAGCAAGATGTCGGGACACAATGTTGAAATTGTACCAAGTGAGAGCGAGAAATGATCTCGAGAATCATCACGAGCTTGGAAAAATGAATCCGATGATATAAAAAGTGTTAAAAACGGAGAGCGGCCGAAGTGGCGCACAAACCGAGGCGACTAGCAGTGTCTAAAAAATGGGCAAAAAATGACCGAGAAAAAATAATACGACGAGGTGACCATCGTGACGGTCTCGTCGTGCTGATTCCAATGGTGGAAATGGTGCAGAGAATGGACTCCGTATGGGTTCAGAATGGCCAAAACAAGAACAAAGTCAACGGACTATAAATGGTAAGTGGGCCCAACATGACAAGTGTCATTTGTACTATTTGACTTTGACTCGTGATTAGAGTGGACCAGAGCTGAGGTGGCATTTCTGGATGATCCGACCGGCCCTTTTCAGATTCGGGAGATACAGGTATTCTGTCAAACTCATACCTGCATTGTAATTGGGTTCGGGGGGTGCCTCCGAGGGCAGCGATATCAATTTGGATGACAGGTGAGACGTTGGCCATGTTACCCTCTTCGAAGGCATCAGGAGCAGGAATAGGGTCCTTGAACCAGTCGACCTTGGGGGGATGGAAGTCTTTGGATTCAATTGCAAATTGAGGAGCAGTGTTAGAGGAGGGTTCATCTGGGAGGAAGTAGGAACGGTGGTGCATGTCATCCCAGGGATAATCTGGGGCAGTGAGAGCCTCGAGGATCTCCTCATCAGTACGGAATATCTGTGTCGTCAAATCAGTTGACGAGGGAGTAGTGATGGAAGAGATCATATAAATGGTATTAACCTCTCCGGAAGGGGAAGAGACCGGGGAATGGATTTCCTGAATGGTGAGGGGTGCCGTCTCAAGATCCAGATTGTTCATCTCAAAGAGAGATGCTCTGTACTCGGGGAGATCGGGACAGTGATGGGAGTAATGCCTGTAAACATCGCATAGGGCACAGGAGTGGTTAGTGCGCAGGGATTTGTCGCGAGGCTTAGGGATTGAATCTAGATGGACAACCGGCATAGTGGGGTCCTCGTCAAGCATTTGCATGTATTCCTGTAATGCCGGTAACTGAGGACATAGGTGAGTCGCATGGCCCAATTCGTCGCACAGTGCGCATTTGGAAGGAGCACGAAATACAGGGGGGTTTTTTACTGTCTTAGGAGGTGGGACAGTAGTGTAAGGTTGGCAGCCTCTGCCCCCAGTGGGTTTGGTAAGACGAGGGGGGGGTTCATGGAGGACGACGGGGTAGCGATACCGGGAGGTGGTTGATTAGTAGTGACAATGGGTTGCACCGGTTGCAGGACAACATTTGGTGTCGACGGGGGAACAGGAGGCGAAAAATACCAAACGGGTAATCCTAAGGTTAACCCAAGAAGGCTGAGGGTGGCCATGACCGGGGCATTAACTACTCCTGAGGGAGGGAAGAGGAAAGGAATGGTATGGATGGGTGTAGCACCAATGTGACTAGGTACCAAAGGGGGTTGAGGAAACAAGGGCGGTTGATTAGTAGGAGTTCACGTGTTATGGGACAGGGTACATAGGTCGAACACTTCAGTAGCAGGTGACGGGGGTGGAATAGATGGGAAGGTCGAGGTCATTGGTGCATCAGAGTAAACGCTGGTCCCTAGAGAAGAAACGAATGAGGTGGTGGGACCCAAAACAGGTTGTTCAATCATGGGGAGAACATTTTTGGGTGCTGCGGGGGCATTGGGATCATGGTAAGTGAGTTGGTCAACCTTGACCACACGTCCCTCATGGGGGAACATCATGGTACGAAAAATGGTGGAAGCGACTTCCTGCATGGCATACATGTAGCTGCAGCCAAGTAAAAGGTTATAATCAATTTGTACATTGATAACCTCGATGTTTATGAGGACGGTTTTTCCAGCCAGCTAGATGGGGACGTTAGTTAATAGGTCTTGTGGTTGAGTTGAACGGCCATCGTAGGCTCACAACGTAGTAGAGGACTACTGGAGAGGGGGGGATCCCATTTTCTGCCAGATGGAGGTGGGCATGACACATCTATAGGCACCTTCATCAATAATGCATCGATGGACGACAAAATTCCGAATGGAAACAGAAACTTGGAATGCTAAAGTGGAAGGCAGGCGGGGTTCGGATTGGTCCAAATCAAATGCCATTAACTGTGAATCATTTGGATCGATAGCCCCAATGGCTGAGAGTAAAGTCTTGCGCTGCGAAGGGCAGTTTTTTAAGACTTCTAACGTAGACATGGCTGCGGGGGATTGGGCTAAGTCATCGACAATGTTGTAGTTGGACACAGCCCGCGCATTGGGGTTATTGTTGATACGGCAAAGTGGGAAACGAGGTGCTTTGGGAGCGCCATCTAATGGAGGTGGAGGTATGCATAACGCTTGATCAGTGGGATGAGCGTTAGTGGGTTTATCGGCGGGAGGGGCTTCAGGGGTGGAGCCATATTGGTTCCGCCGAGTCTGGAGGTTGACCTCATCGGAGGACATCATCAACAAGTGGTGGGTAGTTGAGTCAAAAATGGGTTGATCAGGAGCAGTGTAAGTGATTTGTTGGATGGGCGCGTTAGCTTGAGGGGGAGCCAACGGTTCAGTGTCCACTACGCCTTGGTTTGGTAAGGGGTTTTGGAGCACCAAAGGTGGCTGCTGAGGTTATGGGGGGTTGGGTGGTGCTTGAGGAGCTGCCTGCCCTTGGCGGTGCACATCAGCAACCCAAAGTTGCCGAACTCGCTGCATATGTGGAAAAAAATGTGTGTAGTGGCCATAGACCCCGCAAATAGAACAAGGATAGTTTGTTTGCAAATTGGGGTTTTTAGCCTGCTTGGGCGGGTGATCAGGGTTTTGGTTAGTAGGGGCCGCATTATTACTAGCGGGGGGAATAGGGTGTTGACCAGCTTGCTCAGTCGGTTGGTTGTTCCCACGATTTTGGCCTCTGCCGTGGTTTTGTTGGGCATAAACTTGCCCTTGGACAGCAGGTGGATTATGAGGTTGCGTAGGGGCTTGAGCAGGCTGCGATGGATGATATGTAGGTGGAGGCTGCATAGGTGCAGCAACCTGAGGGTGTTGCTGATAGTGCTGTGGAGTGGGTTGTGGGTTTGCTGCAGGGGTTGGCTATGGCGGGTAATAAACAGGTTGCGCTTGTGACGGTGCAGGAGTTGGTGCAGCCTACTGGTGATAGTAGGGATGAGGTGCGACCAGGGGGGCGTAAGCGGGAGTCATATGACCGAAACACTGAGGTGGACATGAGGGTCCATGGGAATGGTGGTGATGTGTCATGGGAGCATACGGGTTGGTTGCTCCAGACTGTGAGGTAGCCCGTGAAGGGTCAGGGCCAGGGGTAGGACGGGCTATGGAAAATGGTTGGGGCTGCGAAGAGACATGGCCAATGATGCCGTCGGCAGCGTGGGATGCCCCCGGTGCATCGTGCTGGGAGGAATTTTCACGAGGGGCGTCAGGTATAATGGTATAGAGATAACCTGACTGGGCATAAATGAGATCGAATTGCTGGGCCTTAAGGATGGCCTCTTCTTCAGACTGGGGTCGTTCGGATGCTACATCCTTAGCAATGATAGGAAGGAGGGATTTGAGGAACCAGTCTAGGAAGATCTGGTCGTCTAACTTGATCTTGCATAAACTATGGCATCGACGCCATTCATGAATGTGGTCCGTGATGTGGGTAGCCGTGTTTTGTCTGCATGATAGTAGGATATCAATGCCTGTGTCATAGCGGACAGGTAACTGGAAGAACTACAGGAAGGTCGAGGCAAGGGAAGTAAAGGTGGCATGGGTTCCGTGGGGTTGTTCAATATACCACTTGGCAGCAGAGCCAGTGAAAGTGCGCTGTAATAAATGGAGGAAAATAGAGTCGTCTACTATGGAGTTGGAGGAACACCATAGATGGAAGGACATGATATGGTTTTGTGGGTCCTCACCTGCCTTGCCCTCGAACTTAGGGATGTCAGAGGGGAGCTTGGTGGGCATGTGAGGCCACGCAGGGTCGTGTCGGATGGGGTCATTGGTTAATCTGGCTAGGTTAGGCAGGTTGAGGCTAGCCATGAATGGCAAACTGGACGAAGAATGTGACACGGTAGTGGGTTGGATTAAGTTGGGGATGATGCCCCCGAGTGGAGGGGTAATGTGAGGGAGGTTACCCCCAAGTGGGGGAACTAAGGTGGTATAGGACGGACCTGCACCACCATGGGTGGTATGAGTCACTGATGGAGTGAGAATAGGTATTCCTGCTGCAGGAATAGGTGCCATGAGGGGAATGGTAAATGGGGGCCCCATGGAGGGCATACCCATAGCAGGTGTGGTAACTGGTGTAGTGGTGGATGTGCCACCAATGGTCCCGACCAAGATGGGAGTGGGAGTCACGCCAGCCATGGGGCTAGTAGGGGTAGTGTAAAGGGGGTTCTCAGACTCTGGCTCAGAATCAGAGGTAAAATAAGGGGCGTAAGTATCTGGTGACGGAGTCCTATGCCGCTAACGAGTGGAGTCAAGTGACAAGGCTCGAGATCTATGATAAGTGGTATCAAGTGATGATGATCTGTGTCGAGGACGGGTGGTGTCAAGTGAACCGTGCTATGGGGGCTCACCTCTGAAGCACCGAGAATGTCTCGGGGACTCAATGGTGACAAATGGTGTCAAATCTCTATGGGTCGAGGTAACTACAAAACAGCTCAAAAAACCCTAATGCAACCGAGTGTGCAGAAGGAGAACTCAAAAAAATAGGGCGCTTAGGCCGACAATCAACTCAAAACACCCACTATAACAGCTGTGTTACAATAGGCGGAGTGTCAACAAAAATGGTCAGAATACCAACAAGCAGCAGGTTTTCTAAAAATAAAAAACGGTGGACTCACTAGACCAAAAGGAGGTAAGGGAGCATGCAAACACCTAACTAGAAGTATTATGACTCAACTAGAAATATCCTCTGCAAGGTGATGAAATCCAAGTCAGACAATATGAATAGGAAATCCAAGTGGCTAAGGTATCCCCCTACCGGGAGGGACACCGAGTAGTCAAATCCTAGAAGAATGGCAACTAAGATACCCCGTTCATGACACATCCAGAAAGGTAAATCTGCTGCTTGGTCCTTTAACTGCAATACCCCTATACAGGGATATCCCGAGAACTACGAAAGGTAGCCCTTCAGTTATTGAATGGAGTTCGGTATTCCACTCAAGCCTCTGGAACCAATCTCACGACTTCAACCCTCCTAACGGAGAGGCCCTCTGATAAACCGGTTGTGACCGTGTCAAAAAATACTAGGGGATTTTGGTTCCCTATTTGGACAACAACTATGTCTCAAGTGTAAGTAACCGAGGGGTGTTTTTGGAAGCCTATCCCCCCGATCCTACCTAACTACAAAAATTCTTTTGTGTTCCCCAAGTGGGGTTAGAATGTTGGTTGAGTTATAAATTTTTTAAGTCTTACTTGAATTAGGTGATAGATTGTGTGCTCGTGAGGTTATGAACCCAGAAGATAAGTGCCACACACCATGGGGGCAACTTCCTAAATACCAATAATACTGAATGAAAAAATTTTACCATGCAAAAATTTTCTGAATAAACAATGCTGAATTTTTTTTTAAAAATTCTGTAAAGGGGGACAAAAATGTTGTTGCAGAAAAGGCTGTAGGGCTGCAGGTAGAACAGATGGCTGTGCAAGTGCAGAAAATATGGCAGCAAAGGGGCTGGGCTCAAAAGCAGGAACAAGTGCAAAAGTCAGATCACAGATTTGGGGAGAAATTACACGATCAGACCGCGGGTTTGAAGGAAACAGGCACGTACAGGTCACGGCTTTCTGGCCTAAAGCTATGGTCGGAACGCAACAAACAAGGAAAAAGTCATGGTCAAGCCGCAGGAAAAGAAACGACAGACGCGGTCGGGTCATAGCTAAGAGATGTAAAGGCACGGTCAGGACGCGGGTAAAATGGCCAACAGGCGCGTTCGGGTCGCAGGAAAGGGCCTGAAAGACGCGGTCGGGACGCGACTGCGGAGGAAAAAATTGCGGTTTACGATGGCCGAAAGCGACAGCCGAAAGGTCAAAATGGGAAATAAAATAAAATAAAAACCAGCAGAGTCACCAAAACTGTAGCTAGGGTTTTACCCCTAGCTTGTGCGAATGAGCACCTACTAAGGAGAATGGATTCCTTAGTAGCAGTTCAATGAATGTAAAACAAAAAGTGCTAAACAGAAATAAAAACTAATCTAAACATGTTCATGAAGCAAAACAACAAAAAGTAAAGAATGATTTTTTATTGATCTGACCTCCAATGTGGAGGTTGGTGAAGCCCTTTGCACCGGTCCGAGTAGGTGGCTCCGAGCTCCAAGCTGTTCCTTCTCTTTCTCTAATGGTGGAAATGGGCCAAAAGGGGCTCTCAATGGTGAGCTAGGGTTTCAAGAGCAATTTTGGCAGAGGCGGGATACTTGTGATTGTGGATTTGAAATGAGGGGTCTCCATCACTTATTTATAGTGGTGGAGTGCCGGTTTAGGGTTAGGGTTTGCTGTTTAGGGTTTTAGCTGTTTAGGGTTTTTTCCTCCTTTTCCTCATTATTTTATATTTTTTCTTCCTTTTTGGAGATTTTTGCTTTTTTTTT
>LPNX010193296.1:75744-90167 GCA_001517045.1 Pseudotsuga menziesii | reverse complement strand
CCTTTTGGAGGCTTTTTAGATGGTTTTATGGGTTTTTTAATGGAAATATGGTAGGAAAATGGACAAATGAGCCATGTAATGGGGTAGATGAGGTAGTGAACCCTTTTTGGGTGTTAACATTCACAATGAATTTACCTCCCACCAAGTACTGTTGGAATTTTTCCAAGGCATGCATGATGGCCGACATCTCCTTATCATATATGGAATACAACCTTTCATGTGGCTGCAATCTCCTGCTCTCAAATGCAATAGGGTTTCTATCTTGCATTACAATAGCTCCAATTCCTACACTAGAAGAATCACATTCCAGCACAAAAGGATTGGAAAAATTAGGCAAGGAAAGTACTGAACCACTGCTCATTATCTCTTTCATTTTGTGGAAATCCTTTTCAGCCTCCTCACTCTAACTAAATTTTCCTTTCTTAGTCAGATTTGTCAAGAGTGTAGTGTATCGAGAGTATCCTTTAACAAATCTGCAATAGTAGTTACAAAGGCCAATGAAGCCTCTCAGTTAAGTGAGGTTCCTTGGGCTGGCCCATTCCAATATGTCCTTTATTTTTTCTGGATCTACCTTGACCCCTTCTTGGTAGATGACATGGCCAAGATACAGTAGTTCTGTCATGCCAAACTCACACTTAGACATCTTGGCCAAAAATGACATATCTACAAGCATAGTGAGTACCTCCTCCAAGTGGTGCAAGTGATCCTCCCATGTCATACTATAGATCAGAATATCATAAAAAACACAAGGACATACTTATGGAGTTGTTTGCAGAATACCTTTTTCATGCATGATTGGATGGTTGTTGATGCATTAGTCAATTCAAATGGCATGATCAGAAACTCAAAGTGGCCAAAATGAAAATGGAAGGTTGTCTTTTGTATGTCTTCCTCCCTCATTATGATTTGATGGTACCTTGACCGGATATCTATTTTGGAGAAAAATTTGGCTTCATGTAGCTCATCCATCAGCTCATCAATTCAAGGAATTGGGTACATGTTCTTTATGGTCTTCTTGTTCAAAGCCGAGTAATCTATGCAAATCCTAAGTGTCCCATCCTTATTCTTCACTAGAACCACCGAAGAAGCAAAAGGACTGGAGCTTGGTTTGATGAGGCCCAACTCAAGGAGATTCTTGATGGACTTCTCAATTTAATCCTTGAATATCTTTGGATTCTTATAGGGATGGATTTTTATTAGAAGTGTACTAGCTTCCAAATCAATTTTGTGTTCAATCCCATGGTCAGGTGGCCTGCCATGTGGAAGGTCTTCCAAAACTCTCTTATGCTTGTGCAATAATTTTTTATATCTTTGGGTTGGGTGGAAACTTTTATAGTATTTCCCTCAGTGGCTATTTGGAATTCAAGAACCCATTTAGTGTCCCCATTCCTCATAACAGATCTCATACTTTTTGTAGAAATTACTTGGCTGGGACAAGTATTCATGCCTTTCAATACAACTGGTTTTCCTTCAACATCCTTGAAACTTATATGTGGTGTCTGGTAATTCACAGAGTGCTCTCAAATAAAGCTCAACCATTGTAACCCCAACACCATGTTGGTGTCTGCCAAATTGACAACATAAAAGTTGTCTTTCATAGTATGGTCACGTATGTTTACTTGTAGATTTGGAATCCATCAGTTGCATTTTGTGGTATTGTTACCAAGAATGACCATAGTGAATCCTTCAAAGGGATCAGTAGGTAGTTTTATACTCTCCACCAGGGATAAATCAATAAAATTATGATCTAATTGAGGGGACAAGACAGTCCTCCCCTCCCAAATATTCTTGTCCTCAAAGCATAAGCATAGTAGGTTGCTGCAAGATCTTCTCAGCCTCCCAAGTAGCATCTTCATTGGGTAATCCTTTCCACTGTATCAAATATTCCTTGATTGTTTTGTTCCTTAATTTCCTTTCTCTTCCCATCTACACTTTCTCTGATACTAACACCAAATGGTCTTCATCATCCATAGGTGGAATTTCTTTAGAATCTACTATTTGGTGTCCAACTTCTTTCTTCATACAATACACATGAAAAGCATTATGGATTTTGTTGTTTGTTGGAAAATACAGTTCATAGACCACTTCACCAACTTTATGATAATCTTGTAGGGTCCATAAAACCTTGGCTGAATTTTTTCAGTCCCTTTCTTCTTTAAGGAAGACTTTCCGTAAGGTTGCAGCCTTAGGTACACTAAGTATTCCACTTGGAAAACTCTATCTATTTTATGCTTATCTGCATACATATTTTCTTGGTTCTGATCCATCTACAGATTGTCTATCAATTCCCTTAAAATGTCTTGGTTTTCCTGCAACCAACATTTATATTTTTTTTCTCTACAGTCTCCAAACAATAAGTATGAAAAATTTAGAGCTGCATACCCATACAAGGCCAAAAAAGGTGTCATTCTCATAGAAATATGGAATGTGGTGTTGTAACAAAACTCACCCAAGTGGAGCCAAGTTTCCCAAGCTCTTTGTTGTCCCGTAACATAGTTACAAAGGTACCCTTAAATCCATTGATGCACCCTTTAAGTTTATCCATATGCTAGGGGGTGATAGCTTGTGCTCATTTTCATATTTTTTCCAACCAGATCAAGCAATGCCTGCCAAAAAGCACTAGTGAACTTATTATTTTTGTCACTGATTATAATTCTGGGTAGTCCATGCAGCCTAAAAATTTCCTTGGAGAATAGGGAAACTACCTCACAAGAAGAAATAGTGGATGTTACTGCAAAAAAATGTGCATATTTTTTCAACCTTTCCACCAGCACATAAATACTATCTTTCCCTTATGACATTGGAATCCTCGTGATAAATTCCATGGATACACTTTCCCATTTTTTTCTAGAATAGTAAGAGGTAGGAGAAGTCTAGCAGGGTGTGTGTGCTTCACTTTGTTCTATTGACATGCAGAAAATTCCTTCACATACATGAGAATGTCATCTTTAAGGCCCTTCCAAGTAAATATCTCCCTTACCTATCGGTAAGTCTTCAGAAAACTAGGGTGACCAGCCACTGGTGCATTATGTGCAACTTCTAAAATATTCCTTTTTAGTGCATATCCGAGCACTAATAATATTTTGTTTTTTTAGTAGATGAGGTCATCATGAACTTTGTACTTTTCATTATGGTTTACCCCATCCAAAACTTCACAAGAAAATTGATATTTAGAGTATTCAGTAGCCAACTGGATCTTCCATTCATTAAACATTTGCAGCAAAGAGAATGTGGGCTTACAGGAGAGTGCATCAGCCACAACATTCATTTTTCCCTTTTTATACTCAATGTCAAAATCATAGGACTAAACTTTAATAACCCATTTTTTCTTCATGTCATTAAGCTTCTTTTGGGTAAGGAAGTGTCTAAGACTGTTACGATCAGTCTTCAAAATGGATTTACCTCCCACCAAGTACTATTGGAAATTTTCCAAGGTATGCATGATGGCCAACATCTCCTTATCATATATGGAATACAACCTTTCATGTAGCTTCAATTTTCTTTTCTCAAATGCAATAGGGTGCCTATCATGCATTAGAACAGCTCCAATGCCTACACCAAAAGCATCACATTCCAGCACAAAAGGCTTGGAAAAATTAGGCAAGGCAAGAACTGGAAAATTGTTCATTATCTCTTTCATTTTCTGGAAATGTTTTTTAGCCTCTTCACTCCAACTTATTCACCCTTCTTAGTCAGATATTTCAAGGGTGTAGTGTATCGAGAGTAACCTTTGATAAATCTATGGTAGTAGTTACAAAGGCCAATTAAGCCTCTCAGTTAAGTGAGGTTCCTTGGGCTGGCCTATTCCAATATGGCCTTTATTTTTTCTAGGTCTACCTTGACTACTTATTGGAAGATCACATGGCCAAGATACAATAGTTCTATAATCCACAAATCCAAAAGCATAGTGAGTACCTCCTCCAAGTGGTGCAAGTGCTCCTCCCATGTCATACTATAGATCATAATATCATCAAAAAACACAAGGACATACTTACAGAGATGTTTGCTAAATACCTTGTCCATGTATGATTGGAAGGTTGCTGGTGCATTAGTCAAGACAAATGGAATGACCAGAAACTCAAAGTGGCCAAAATGAAAATGGAAGGTTGTATTTTGTATGACTTCCTCCCTCATTCGTATTTGATGGTACCTTGACTATAGATCTATTTTGGAGAAAAAATGGCTCCATGTAGCTCATTCATCAACTCATCAATTTGGGGAATTGGGTACCTATTCTTTATGGTCTTCTTATTCAAAGCCCGATAATCTATGCACATCCTAACTATCCCATCCTTATTCTTTACCAGAACCACCAAAGAAGCAAAAGGACTAGAGCTTGGTCTGATGAGGATCAACTCAAGGAGATCCTTGATGTCCTTCTCAATTTCATCCTTGAATCTCTTTGGATTCTTATAGGGATGTATTAAATATTTTTATTGGAAGTGTACAAGCTTCCAACTCAATCACATGTTCAATTCCATGGTCAGGTGGCATTCCATGTGGAAGGTCTTCAAAAACTCTCTTATGCTTGTTCAACAATTTTTTTATATATTTGGGCCGAAGGAAAATTTGGAAGTAGTTACCTCAATGGTAATTTAACATTCAACAACCCATTCAATGTCCCTATGCCTCATAACGTATCTCATACTTTTCGCAGAAATTACTTTGCTGGGATAAATATTCATTCCTTTCAATACTATTGGTTTTCCTTCAACAATCCTTGAAACTTATTTGCGGTATCTAGTAATTCATAAATTTATCTCCAATAGAGTGCATCCATTGTACCCCCAACACCATGTTGGTGTCTTCCACGTTGACAACATAAAATTTGTCTTTCACATTATAGTCATCGATGTTTACTTGCAGATTTGGAATCCATCAATTGCATTCCATGGTATGGTTACCAGGAATGACCACAATGAATCCTTCAAATGGATAAGTAGTTAGTTTTATCCTCTCCACGAGGGATAAATCAATAAAATTATGGGTGGCAATTTTTCTATTGGTTTTCTAGGGTTTCTCCTCTTATTCAGTTGTTTCATACTCTCCATCAACCATCTCAGCTTCTCCTACCACCTCTTCATCATGTTCAGAAAATAATTCAATATAGAGTTGTTTTCCCTTCACACATTTATGACCGGGAGTCCCTGGATCTTGGCAGGAAAAACATAGCTTCTTCCTCCTTAATTCATCCCAATCCTTATAGGAGTAATCTCTCTTTCTAGGGGTAGGAAATTTTCTCACATGAGGTATTTGATTCTGAAATTTATGAGGTATAGGAGGCCTGGGAGGATACTTGGTCCTTGGAATTGCATCCTATAGGTCTCTAGTTCTGCTCACTACTACCTACAAAGTGGTGGGTCGGTAATCCTTCACCAGCATTTTCAATGGTTCAACCAGTGCTTTTGTAAAAAAAAGGATCAGCCTTGATTGTGATATGTCAATGAACATTACATCTACATTTTGTAACTTTGATATGTATGCTTCTAGAGTTCCAACTTGTCTAGCGTGTGCAAAATATCAGAAAGAGATATAAGGATCTCTTCGGTCGAATCTTTCTATTAATTTTCTTGTGAACTCTTCTTAGTTTACTACTTGATCAGGGAATAATGCTTTGCTTCGATGAAACCACCAGTCAATGGTATCTCCATTAAGATGTAGTGCTTCCAACTTGATGGCATCCCTCTCAGCCATACAATTCAGCTAAAAATATGTATGCATTTTCTGAATCCAAGAGCTCACTAAGCAATTGGAAGTAGCACCAAAATATGGCAAAGTGATTTTCCTAATTTCATTCTTTAATTCATAATTCTGATATGGATTCCTTGCAGATTCTCTTCGATTTCCCTTGAAATGAGTCTCACAGAAATATTTGAATGGAAAAACCCTTATTCATTCTTCATTCAATGAATGATACATAGAAAATTTCTCCTCCCATGTAGCAATAGTTTCATTCTCTTCTTGATGGTATTACTTTTGGGTCTCTACAAATTTGGGCATAGTAGGTCGAGGCAACAACTTTGGTTCATATCTATACTATAAAGGCCTATTCTAAGACTCAATCTTGGAGAAAATAGAGCCACCCATGACCTTTCTTTCTTCACATTGGGAACCAATGCTGCTCCCTTCTCCATCTTTCACTCCCAGTTGTTTAGCTAGGAATTCTCTTGTCTCTTGGCTAGAATGTATGATGCTATTTGAAATTTGTTGCATACCTTTCAACATATTCTTAACAAAGTTCCCGAATTCATCTTTCTCATCGATTTCCTCATGGAATCTTCCATCCATAGATTCTACTTCCTCCTCTTGAGGGATCTTTCTTTTGGTATTGGAGTTGTATTTTGGAACCATTATGGAATATCAAGATCAGATATGGCGGACCATGCTCTGATATCACTATAATGTGACAAGTCTGTTAAGAAGACCTGAACACTAACTAATTTTGCAAATTAAATTAAATTTGTGATATTTCAATTACAATCATTCAATGCATCTCCATACTAAGAAAATAAGGGATTTTTGTTTGGAAATATGCAGACAAGTGAATAGGAATTGGGGAGAAACGAAGAGTAAGTTCATAACAATGAATTACTTTCCCCAAACACATTTATATTGGGTACCATTCGGGTTTTAGAATCCGCTTCGTGGAAACCTACTCCCATGCTTCTGGGTTACCCAATGGAGAATAGAAGAACTTGGGTAACGACAATGATTATTAACTGAAACATCATGAAGTGCATGATGATAAGTATTAGGTAAAATACATGAAATTATAAGATATTTTGGGGAATTTGAGGAACGGTGGCCAGGTCCTAATTCTGGAGACCAAATTCTTTTGCTACACGGTAGGATGCAAGAATTTCTTATAGAATTGAGCGATATTCATCATCCAATCCTCATGGAAATTAGTGTTGAGTTATACATGAGAATAACATAACTTATTGAATGACAGAAATGTTTTTCAGATAGATTAACAATGTACGGTACGTTATTAGCAGAGTCAGTTTGTGAAATCATACCAATTACTATTTTAGGAGAGCATATTAGTGATAACAATAGCATTACTTTAACCTTCCCATTATTCCAAGGGGATTTTCAATTGGGAGACAAGGAAGATCAACTCAATTGTGGTCATGTAGTTAACCAAAATTGCATTTTGTAGTGGTTGATATCGAATAACACTTGTCCTTTCTGTCATCGAGCCACGATTGACACTGGGGAGCACTTTTCCTTTCTTTCGTAGAGAATTTCAGGGTAGGTTTTCTATATGAGAGTTAGGGAAGGTTTTCCATATGAGATTTAGGTTTTTCATCGAGCATTTTAGTGTCAATAGTACTAGTTTTAAATTCTCCAATAAATGGTGAACGGTTAGAGTAGTTGAAGGCCAGTAACAATGGTACTATATGTTATTTGTATTGGTTGGAAGTTCATGTTTAGTGTTATATGTTTATCTTAATCGTTTATTTTTTTTAAGTAGAAAGGATATGTGGTATGTTTCATTGAAATTTGATATTTTGTGAAGAAAACTATTTATTTTATGATACATAGTGTTCGGGGAGTATGGATAGATATGGCATATGTGATATATTTTGTAAAGTTTAAATGCTTGTTGGGTTTAATATAGATTTGTATTGCTTTATGTTAGTAAACTAGTTTTTATGTAAAATTTGTATCTCAATTATTAAGTGTTTATTAACAATTTTTTCATGAATGAACATACTAGCACCATTATAGCTGCTATATTTTACACCCTCTTCTATTTCCATCATTTAATATTATTTGTGTTTACTATATCATTACGTTACTTGCAATATATCTGTATGTGGTTCTATTTATTTTCACCCATTTATTTCTCACATAAATATGGATCAATGGTATAAAAATGATATTTTTTTATATAATTTCTCCATGCATGTCCCCGAAGAGGTTAGAATATAAACAGTTGGGTCTCGAATTAGTTCAATTTGGGGAGGACCACCCTCAGTGGGCCAAAATCACCCCATGGATAAGTAAAAATGAGATGAGATAGTACGATATCCTATTAAAATATTTCTTGAGGAATCCCTCATACAATGTTTGATCAAAATTATGGATCATTTCATTCAAATCCTTCGATCGATGCTGACAACATCAACGATATCATGAACCAGAAGGAGTCACTTTCAAGGAGCCACACCCTTTAAGGTAGAAGTTAACTTTGATATTCTTGTATTTGAAGATCATATAGATGTTAACACCCTAGATGAGTGATTGAGTTTCCTAAAGGTCTATTTACATGTCCATAATTTATCTAATATAGAAAATATCATATTCATGCTCCTTGAGGAAGTGCCTCATGTGAAAGATTTGTTGGACACATTTTGTGAGAAAAAATCTGTAAATGGGATTGATATTTTTGGGGCTGATCCCACGAGGAAAGTTTCATGGAAGCCCTAAATAATACATATTATCCTATTGGAAGTTGTGAAAACCAATACACAAATTGGACCACCTTGTAGCAAAAAAGGGACCAAATGGTGTAGGAGTACACTAATTACTTCAATACCTTGCGCAAAAATATTAGTATTAGAAATTTGGAGTTGAACACGGTTCTTAAATATTGCAGTGGCCTACAGTTATCTTCTGAATATTCCACACATGTAACATTTTCACAATTTGCACGTTAAAGCATCATCAACATAAAACATGCATCGAACCGAAGACATCGTCGTAATACCCAAGAAGTAACATGAGTCAAGCAATTCCCACAAGTAGTCAAAATGCAATATCATGCAACCAATGGTATGTTTCTATGCATTACAATGTGTGTTACCAATTCAACATTAACATGATCAGCTAGAATTTCCCTTTGAGATGTGCATGACTAGCACAAAAAATGATATCTCACCCAGTGGTGCCACATTAAAGGACCATTAAATATCTATTTCCTCCAAAACCTCAAATCTTGGTTCTCACAGTTTGTTTCCTTAAATTTCCAATTGGGTGTACCATGGAACTAGATCATGGATCATTGGTTTCACATTGGGATATTATTATTTATTGGAAACCTCTTGGCCTATTATAGAAAGCCATGGGAATGCTTATTGTAAGGAAGAAATTAAAGCAAGGTTATTCTACTGGAATTGTTCTTGTGCTCCCTTATAGCTCAACTTTTCCCTCTTCTTTAGCATTCACCAATATCTCTTGCCACCTTCCTCCAAGGGGAACATGTTCTTCTCATTTTTTCTTCAATCCACTTTATATTTGATGTGGACTAAATAAACCCCCGTTAGAGGGATTGCTTGCCTCCAAAGGTGTCATAGAGTCTTGACCATTGGGAAATAAAATAAGTGGTTTGGCATCTATTGGTTGTTAGATTTTGTATTCCTATCCCTTTGCATTGTTTTATCTAATTTTGTTTTTACTTTCTTTGTTTCGTTATGTTTTTCTAACAACCACTTGTAGAATCACTTGGACCACTCACCCAACAACAAAGTACAACTCATAATGAGGCCTTAATGCATTAAACAAATATTTTCCCCTAAATAAGTGGGAAGGATTCACCCTTTTGTGATATTTTTCACAATATCTAGTAGCATTATCACATTTAATATTTCCCAAATTTCATAAAACCATACCATGCCTCAAGTAACATTCGTAATATATGGAGAAATATTTTGCACTCAATTCAATTAATTGTTCTATTATATATTTAGACATAGATCCATTGTGTATCCATTTGTGACTATAATTTACTTGTGCCATAGATCCACTTGTGTATGTTTTCAATTTCCATGATTCAACATTTCCATTTTTATTTCATGGATTTGTAGTGCATTTGATTTGGTTCCCATGTTCTTTTCTTTCTGATCATGGGTTTTCCCACCTTGGGAAGGGAGTGTCTTCATCCTTGGTTTTTTGTTGCATACAACTTTCTTGATCTAGTCTTGGTGAATCCTACTCCACTCCACTAATCAATATCCCAATATATTTATAATGCAAATCCGCATTAGATTCTCCACTAACCTCATACATCAAGGGGAATTTATTATAGTGTTTCTTGACCTGTTGATGCTGAAAAACACCCTATAGAAGTATTACACATAAAAATGAGGGAAAATCCTCCAAAAGGTTTAATTTTTTACTTTCCTACACGTGTTGTCAATTATCAACAAGTGTATATTCTTGTTATCATTTTTATAAACACATGTACACCTTTAGAAATTAAAACAAAAATGTATGATCCCACACGTTTTTTTGGGTCATTGAAGTAGTTTCTAGTCCACATGGGCTCAATTATACCCAACCCACAACCCTAAACCACTTCTCCAAAGTATAAATCAGAGACACAATATGAAGGAGGTGACCATGTGTGTATATTATAATTATATGGTATATAATTTGAAACAAAAATACCTTAAATATTATATAGCATCCTTCCCATCAAAATTCCTTTTGTGATGATTTTTATTTCTCATTAGAGCGAGTGGGTATATTGCTTGTTAGTAATCCATCCCTTTTATTCCTGAAAATTGAACGTGAGCATACCAAATTCCTTAGTTTCTTGATTAAGGATAATTTTGGTTGTTGATGGATTAACTATGCCAAAGTCTCAATAAATATTTTCCTTTTTTATTCTCTCTTTATTTCAATATAAGATATTTTTTTATGTGATATTTCTATATAGATAGAATAATGATCATGATGCCAATATTAAAAATCCTCTCTAATGGTAGTTGAGAGCCAAACTTCTCCACATTGGCACCACAAAACTATGAATTTAATATTGTAGAAAGAAACCTCCTTAAGGACCACCTTTGAGGTTTACAACCTCAAAATAGTGAGACCAATCAATAAGAAAGTAAATGTCCTCTACCTCAATTGTAAGGACATGTTCATTAATGACAATATTTTCTCTTTTGAGATCCCAATATTGTATCAACATCTTAAGCAATTGAGTGTGAGATCAAATGTGCTCACAATTTGTTTTTACAATCCACATTGATGGAGGACCCCTAAGGTTGTTTAATCCATCATAACTAGTCCATACAGCGGCTCATCTTCATTTCTCCCTACATTGGAAAGCAATGATGAGATCTAAATAAAACATTTCGAAAAATTAGTAATTAGCTTTGAATTTTTTAAAATTCCCCAGCTATGTGTGCACTCTTCTTTATGAGAAATCATGTATAGGGCATTTTTTCTGTAAGTAGTGGTCAAATAAGCCACATATATATGCAAAACACATGGACATTAAATTTGTATGCACGTAACTAAAATTTATAAAGGGAGTAGACATCAAAATATCCATAAAAAATTAAAGTAAAATAGTAGAAGTGAACGTAAAGGGAGTGTTGAAGTGCCTGGCGGTGACAATTATGGATTCTTACCAATGGACCTCACAATCTGAACTTTGCTAGGAAAACTCATAAGTGTTTGTAATTTTAATGGATTTAAATGTGATATTTCTAAAGAGCCCCAATTTTCACACCTTTAAACTTTATAACAAAAATAATTTACCAATAGTGCTTGAAAAACATTACAGTTTCATTTTTTTGGGAACATTGACTAATGGTGTTACTTTAGAATCATTTTTTGACTATATTTAGTGTGGAAATATGTGTATAAATTATAAGGATGATGTGATTGTGTGGATATTAAGGTATTACTAATGTATCAAACTATAATGTAGCATAGGTTGACTCCATTCTCACATATGCATTCTCAAGTTTTGACACATAATAAGCTTTTTGAGCCATACTAATTGAATTCCACCATTACCCTTCCATAATAAAACATCATATTTTGTGAGTTAAAATCATGTATAATTTCCAAAGTCTGTTATACAGACCTAAAGACTAACTAATTCTGTAAATTAAATTAAATTTCTGATATTTGAATTACAACCGTTCAGTTCATCTTGAGACTAGGAAAATAAGGGATTTTTGTTGGGAAATATGTAGACAAGTGAGTAGTTAGTGAGGAGAAACCAAGAGTAATTTAAGAAAAATCAATTATTTTCCCATAACACATTTAGTTTGGGGACCATTTATGTTTCAAAATCCGCTCTGCGGAAGCCTACTCCTGTGCTTCTCGGTCACCCAACCGTGAAACTAGGGAAATTCCTTCCGTTCTTCTAGCCAGGGGATTGGAGAAAAGTGAAGAGATGTTATCAGGCCTTCATAGAGTAGAAAATATTATTTTTGATAGTTTCAAACAGATCTAGAGTTGTATGGAGGGTTTAGGAAAGAATTGGCAATTTCAGGCAATTTTGGCCTAGTGAGACCCTCCGTAATGGGGGATCCCCAATGACAGTACGTCCCCAAATAAAATATGATTTGGATTTATGTATGGGAAATTTTATATGTCAGTGATCCAAAGGAACTTACATAACTATATTTGAGTGGACATAACTCATTCTATAGCATAAATGGTAAAACTAGTCATTTAAAACTAACATTCTAGCTAGGGTGCAAAATAAAGCAGATAGTTCGTAATAGATTGACTTGTGTACTTTATATGAAGTATAATAGAGACTAAAAAAACCTCAATGAACATATAAAACCATTCAAATAATTCCCACAACATTTCTTATTCCTTATTTCACTTAGATTGATCAATTCCCCCCATTACAATGACAAAACAATATTTTTATGTCAAACTGAGAAGGTAAACTTTCAAGGTCAGAGTTATTTCAACCTGATAAATATAAATGACAGATTTATATGTTGTTATATGTAAGAAATTATTGGATATATTGACCATTATATAAGGAAAATCCAAAATGGTGGGCAAGACGGCTAGAACATGACTAGAGAAGGACTAAGAGCCATAACATTCTACCCTCTTCTATAACGTATCCTAAATAAGAAAAAGGTAGAGAGAGATAGAAAAAAATGAGAGAGAAAAATAGAATATTATGGTATTTTTTCAATAACATTTGATCTCGAAGTCAGATTGGGGAACTCTTGGTGTCGTTGTAAAGGTCTTGTTGATGGCTACAACTTTCATGTTTTGGTCTTTGTTATATTCCCCAGGGTTTGATTGAGGTGTGGAGTTTTGTAAATCTAGGAATGAGGCATCTCAAAAAGCATCTTTTCAAATATGATTTATGAAAAGAACATTTTAAAGCATCTTATCAGAGATGCTTTAAAATATGCTTTTCATAAAGCATCTTTGAAAATATGCTTTTTGAGATTCCTTGTGCCTAGATTTAGGAAAATGCACTCTATGGCCAAACCGTGAGGAATATTGCAAATCTCAAAACATGGAAGTTGTAGCATTCAATGAGGTGTTTACAATGGTATCAATAGTGCCCCAATATTACTTCAAGGTCAAAAGTTATCGCAAAAAAACCATAATATTCTCTTTTTCTCTCTCATTTTTGTCTATTTCTCTCTACCTTTTTCTTATTTAGGGTACATTTTGGGATTGGTAATTCCTTATGGCATAGGTAAAGCATGGGATTCACATGATATTGACCTGAACATGATGGAGGCTACAAAATATGCCTGAGAGGACTTCAATGGGTAAAACTCAAGCTCTCCATACCTGCAAATAGAAGAGAATATGAATGGAGGACTGGGGAAGAGAAGGTTTGGGTATAATCTCCCATGTTTGTGAGGCACATCACTCATAAATTTATGATCACATAAGAATAGATCAATAAACACATCAACAAAACTGATTCAATGAGCTTGAATTGTCCTTTAATAACATCTTGGGTGACATGTTTAGTGAGTATTAGGTTTTGCAAGTGCTCTGGGTAGATTTTAAAATTTTTTGATAGTGGTATTGCTTAGAGTGTCAACAAAAGTTTGTCAAATCCAGGAGACTCTTCTAAGTTCCCTCCCTTGAAGACATGTCTGGCCCACCTAGTATCCCAGGCTGGTATCGCCAAGATTGACCAGCTAGTCGAGAATCTAAGACAACGGGAGGTTCCGTCGCCTCTACTAGGAAGTACTTTGGAAGAATCCCTAAAACACCGGTGTGTTGGTTACGGGTGTTTAAGTATTATTAAATTACTCTTGTATGGTTTAAAGATCCAGTGTCGTTTCTAGGTATTCCGATCTGGGATCGGTCAGAGCATACTCTGGGAATGAGGGGAGGGAGTTAATTAATTAAAAGGAGTGTGTGTGTTGAAGGTTTTATTAAGTTGATTAATTAAGACTCTCCAATAGAGAGAGCTCTTGACTCTGTCTTATGACAGTGGTTCAAGAGACTTAGCTAATCTAGATGAGACTAATGCAGGGATTATGCAAACCTAGGATGCTCTCTGATAGAGAATGCTCTTGGCTTGTGTTTTTGCAAGTTCAAGATTCTTACTTCAGAGTTAATTGATTAAACAATGTCAATAAAAATCAAAGATGACTTATTAAACTCTCTGACAGAGAGCACTCTTGATCCACCTTATGGTGTGATTCAAGCATTTGAGGAAATTTGGG
>LPNX010193296.1:64895-75379 GCA_001517045.1 Pseudotsuga menziesii | reverse complement strand
AAAGAGTAATCAAATTAATTAATGAATTAGAAGTGATGGATTAACAATTAATATTCTAAGCATAAGATGCAAATGATGATGAAAACAATCACATCTAATCTAAGTATGTAAAAGATGGACGCAACATAGTCCTCCCAAATGGGGGAGGATGGGAGTGGGAACTTAAAAACCCCACTCAAACAAAAGATGGTTTATTAAAATTATACAAATTTCCTGTAGAAATTTAATTCTTGAAAGGACTTTTGAAGGAAAGTATACAACTCTATTATTATTGCAACTTGCTTAAAAAAGAGAGTGATTTACTTTTACTTGGAGCTTTTCTTGAAACTTTCCAAAAGGGAAAAGAAGAAGTTTGAATGAGAGCAAAAGAACAAGGCAAAAGAAGGCTGGAATAAAAGGAAGTGGAGGGGAAGAAAGAGGGAAGGAAAAGAGGAAGTCAAAAACAAGAAAAGGGAGGAATAGGATAGCGAACTAAGAAGTTAAGGGATGAAAAAAATTGAAGAAAACATGACAGTGAACAATGAAATAAGTGGCTGTCATAAAAAGTGCAAAATAGGACAGCGAACCATGAAATAAGTGGCTGCCATAAAAAGTGAAAAACAGGATAGTGAACAAAAAGTAAAAGAAATGACCAAAAACAAGGTTAAAGGAAGCCCAAAAACTAGGGCAAAAAGAGGCAAACAAGGGAAGAAATATAGGGCACACTAGGGCTCTCCAAAATGGAAAAAAGGGATGGTAAAAGAGAGAAAAAATAGGGCAGGGATGAAGAAAAAGTGAGAAAAGGCAAACAAGTCTAGGAGGAAAAGGGGTAGCAAGCAAGGAAACAAAAGAAGGCAAGGAGCAAAGTGAGAACTAGATGAAGGAAGTTTGGTAACCAAGAAGTATTTAAATTTATGAAAGAATTTGAGATGGAAATTTGGAGGAAGATCTCCTTGATTTTTCCTTTTGGAAAAAGCCAAACTCTCTGTAGGTCCTGAAAGTCAACAATGATAGAAGGTTCTTATGATGATGGAGATGAGTTTGATGCAGCTGAGCTCGCACCCTTCTCCAAATGGCGAGATCTGTAAAGACAATCCAACTTGATACCTAGTGAGATCAAACAATAAAAACTAGTATGCTAGGAATATGCAAATCAAGATCAATACTTCATATAACTGAATATTTATACCCATCTAGATTATGATAAAATTTGCATAATAAACCAACTTGACAGCAGCAAATGGTAAATCTTATGTTCTAATAATAGAATTCTAAATCTAGTTGTTTGATTCAACACATAAATAACAAATTGAAAACATGGAAAGAGATCACCTCATACAACACATCCACCAATGAAGAGACAATCCTGTAGACCTCCAAAGTCAAAAAACTTTATTCAATAATATAATGATTACAATTTTTTACAGAGTTTCTATGCCCAAAAGTCCATGATAATAGACCTGAAAAGGCCTCTTTTTAACAAACGAGAGAGTGCTAAAACCTTAAAACCAAAAAAACAACCCTAACCAGCTTAGCCACCTAAGAAAGAGCCCAGACCTAAACCAGAGAACTGAGAGTGAGGGGAGGCCTCCACCCAGGCAAGGCGCCCCCACTCCAAACCTGTGCACTGAAAACAGGCCAAGGATGAGGCCACACATGCGAGTCTGGATGTAGGTAAGCTCATCCTTTAGGTCTGGCATGAACCTGAGCCAGGTTTGGGAAGCCCACTGATGGTGCAAGCTTCAGTCTTCACCTCGATCAAATCACTAGACCAATGGGAGCTCTCCATCTCATCTTTAGCTGGAGATGACATGTCTGATAACTTATAATAAATTAATTGCTCTCTTAATGATGACTGAAGTTGAGTTATGATAACTCCAATCATCATAAGTTTTCCATGAGATGTCATTTAGCCTTTTATTTTATTGAATTTGGATTAATTTGGAGAGTTTTAGTTTTCTCCAAGATAATCATTTTTTTTAATAAAAATCATTTTTTTGCTAAAAATCATTTTTTTACTCAAAACTGACTTTTTTGAGTAAAAAGGCATTATGTGTCCGATTGTTGATCTAAAAGTTGGCTCTGATTGACTGGCTAATCAAGAATGATTTTTGGCTTAAGGTTAGAGCCTTCAATCACTGAATTCTGATTCCGGATCATGAACGGGTTTTTTCCATTTAATTTATGGAAAAATTAACCCAAAAAACTTAGAAAAAGTAATTAAAAATTTAAAAATTAAAAAAATAATTTTTCACTGTTCGAAAAAAAATATTTTTTCAATTTTTTTTTATGTGTCCATATGACTTAGGACATGACTATGATCTATCTAAATAATGTCCAGTAGGCTTATAACACTCGGTTGGGCTTTAATAACCCTCCAAGGCCCAGAATTCAACATCAGGCATTCCAGCTTTGGAGGAAGCAGGAGAAAACCTCGTCAATTATACTCGGCTGAAGGAAAAGCATAATTGTCAAGGGAAAAAAACTCCCTAGAATACCCTATTTGTAATTCTACGTCTTAGGAGACTGAACCACTAAAAAATATCCTACTAGCACATTTTATTACAAACCCCGCGGGGCCATGGTAAAAATTATTCAAATAAAAAAGTGACTACCCAATATTGGCTAGACAAGTAGACGGATCAACTAATACACTGGAATCAGACTTTGAACAAGTCTGTCAACCGGCAGCTCCTCAGGTAACCCAACTATGGTACAAGAAAGTTGGTAACATCTGGCTCCAACTGTGGGACAGGTACTTGCTTGATCTATTGATCAAAAAGAGTGTCTGAGAATCCAGGAATCTTTAGTACCTGCATGTAAACAGGAGTATCTCAGTTCCATGTATATGATAAAAATATGCCATGATGAAACACCAAAAAATATTTTTTGCTTTTTTTAAAATAAAGTACATGGAAATAAACTTTTTCTTTTGCGGCATATATAGAATGAAATATGATACAAATGCTAGTATACAAAAGAAAGAGCTTTAATGCAGCATTCTATGAAGTTATGATACATAACATATGATACAAAAGTAAAGTACATAGAAATACAACAAGGACAGGTTTAGAAAATCCCTACGATGACCCCTTGGTCATCTTGGAGGTTGTTTCGATAGAAAGGCTTCAAGTGTTGGCCATTCATGGGCAGGTTTAAAATTTCTCCGTCCATAGTGTTAAGGAAAAAGGAATTGGTGCCAACCGTGTCGCAGATGATAAACGGGCCTTTCCAAAGGTTGTCAAATTTCCCATACTTTCCAGGTTTCTCCCTTCTCTTATCCCATAAGAGAACAGTATCTTTGATTTGGAAAGCTCTTGGCCTGACTGACTTATCAAAAGTGCCCTTCATACTTTCTTGATGTCTGAGTGACTGATCAAGGGTAGCTCTTCGGGATTGATCCAATTCTACAATATGGTTTATTCTCTGCTCCATTTCTGCCTGTTATGTGCCATACTCACTTAGCATCCTGAAGATTGGAATCTGCATACTGACCGGAAGGGTGGCTATGAGTCCATACACTAGCTCAAAAGGTGGTTTACTACTTGAGTTTTTCTTAGTGATTCTATTTTCCCACACAGCATACTTAATTTTACTATCCCATGATCTCTTATTATCCCCCACAGTCTTCTTGAGGATTGACATTAAATTTTTATTGGTGAAATCAGCAAGTCCATTTCCTTGTGGGTAATAATCGGATGAGTGGGATAGGATAATGCCATACTTAAAACATAAGTCATTCATTTTTTCAGAACTGAAGGATTTGGCATTATTGGTTGTTATTTTTAAGGGATTTCTGAATCTGGTGATGATTCTTTCCTCGATGAAGTCTATAACAACCTTCTCAGTGGCAGTCTTAGTGGGTATAGCCTCTACCTACTTGGTGAAGTAATCGGTTGCTGTGAGAATCCAACAAAAACCATTGCTGGAATTATCCTTGAATTTTCCAATAAAATTGAGCCCCCATTGCTAAAAAGGGGCAAGGACAACAATCGGAGTAAGGGGAAGAGCTACCAACTTCTGCTTCCCAGTGAATAGCTGACACTCTTGGCAACACTTGATATGCTTGTGAGCATTGCAAAAATGGTTGGCCAATAGTAACCAGCTCTCAAGATTTTATGGGCAGTTGTATTTGCTGCATAGTGGCCTCCACAAAATCCTGAGGGAAACTCTACTAATATCTTCTTAGAATCTTGTTCATTGATGCACCTAAGTATAATACCATCTGGGTTCCTCCAACCCAGACCCTCTTGGGTCAGGCAATACCTAGCGGTCTTATGTCTCAAATCCCTACACTTGTGTCCTTTGAGGTGATTTGGGCAAGTGAGATGGAGGAGAAAGAAAATGATTTTAATACCAATGGTTATCAAGGTTTTGAAGGGCAGGAGTCATGGCAGGCTGTGGGATATCATTTTCTGCAATCATCTCAATGGCTTCTTCATTATTTTGAGTAAGCATTCTTGCCAGGCCTTGTCCCTTGATTACTTTAGTAGGTTTTATCTCAAGGTCATACTCCTGAATCTTGGATACCCATTTACCCATTATTCCTAAACAATCCTTTTGAGAAAGGATATCCTTGACCGCAGTGTGGGGAACATATCCGGTAACCTTGGAATACCCGATATAAGTCATGAAATTTTTTAATGATTTGACTAAGACATAAGCTTGCTTCTCCATGATGGTATAATTTAGCTCAGAATTCTGCAAGGCTCTACTCATGAATGCTATGGGCTGCTTGAATCCTTCGGATTTCTTTTGGAGCAACACACCGACAATGGTATCTTCAGAGGAAAATGAAAATATCATGAAATCCTTTGCGTAATCCAGGATGACTAAGACCGGAGACCTGGTAATGGCATTCTTTATTGAATCAAAGGCTTTCCTTCCTTCAGTGGTCCACACAAACCTAGCATTTTTCTTGAGTAAGGCCTGCATGGGTTTCATTAATTATGTCAAGTTTGGAATGAATCTCCTGATAAAATTGATATGACCATTAAACAAATGAAGGGCTTTAACATTCTTAGGGAGAGGGATCTTTTTTATGGCCTCTACTCTCTCAGGATCAATTTTGACACCATCTTTGTTGATGATATGTCCTAAGAGTTTTCCCTCGTCTATGCCTAACACCGACTTAGCCGGATTTAGAGAAATGCCATACTTCCTACACCGCTCGAAAATCTTCCTGAGATGACCAACATGGCAGGATATTTCCTTCGAAAAAACAGTGAGATCATCTTGATAGATCTCAATGACTTTTCCAATCAACTCCTCGAAAGCATAATCCATGGCCCTTTGGAAAGTAGCTCCTGCGTTTAAAAGTCCGAAGGGAATTCTAAAATACTCAAAAGTGCCCCAAGGAGTTGTGAAGGTGGTCTTATGCCTATCCTCCTCTTGAGTGACTACTTGATTATAGCCTGAAAAACCATCCAGCATTGACATCATGCTCGATCCAATGACCCATTGGAGGAGGGTCTCCATGTTGGGGAGGTGGTAATTGTCCTTTTGACATTCTATGTTTAGATTCCTGAAATCTATACATATTCTTATGCTCCTGTTCTTCTTCCTTACAACTACTAAGTTAGAGCACCATGTGGAATGTCTAGTGGGAGCTATTATTCTTCCTGCTAACATTTTCTCTAACTCCTTCTTGATGATTGGTGCTAACTTAGGATATATTTGCCTAAGTTTTTGTTTGAAAGGATTTCCTTTTTGACATTCTATCTTTAGGGGAATAGTATGTTGAAATACATATTCCTTATAAGCTTTGAGCTCGTCATAAGTAAAGGAAAATACATCCCTATACTCTTTGACCAAGTTTATGAGGCTATTCCTTTCTTTTTCAGAAGTACCTTTTCCAATATTTATAATTTTGGGTTCTGTTTCCGTCCCAATGTTGACTTCAATGTAATCTCCTGGTTTCATCTGCTCAACATTGCTTTTTATTCTGTCCTATTTGTCAAAGATGTTTTCTAAGGAAAGTAGACCACGTGGGACAAGATTGTTAAACTGGTCACCTTCTCCATAATATTCTTTGTTTTCTTCCTGATCATTTACTTTAAAATTAAGGAATTCGTCAACATTATGAATGAATCTCAAAACCTGTTCATTGTCTTTGAAGACCTGCCAATGTTCAACATTATCAGGAACAGAAGGTCTGAAGTTAATCTCTAATGAACAATTCCCCTCTAACATCTCATCCGATGGCTGAAGAGTTGACGCTGAAACTGCAAGTCTGTCGGTGGCACTATTCTGATCTCTAGGGACTGCTTCTAAGTTAAGGGCATCAAAGAATTCCATTGTATCCCAAATTGCATTTCTATATTTCTTAAGCCTTTGACACTTACATGCAAACTGACCCTTAACTTGTTGGACAATCAAATCAGAGTCCCCTTTAATATCAAGCAACTTAATCCCCATGTCCTTGGCAATCTCAATGCCCAGTAGAAGTGCCTCATATTCTGCTACATTGTTGGTTGCCTCAAATTCTAATCTAAAAGCAAAGTTGAAAACTTTACCTTCAAGTGACATAATGACTATCCCAACACCTTTTCCTGCTCTAGAATATGCTCCATCAAAGTTCATCCTCCATAATTCATTAAGATTTTCGTTTTTTATTTCTTCACGAATAGGCTCTAAGAAAGTGGAGTTAATCTGGTACATCCCTAGTTCACCTGAGTAGTTGACATACTCATTTTATGGATTCCCCAGGTTTTCTACATGATGTCTTCATTCTTTCTCCATATGTAACTAAACTAATGAGTCTTCTGATGCAGGTACAGTGGCGTAAGTCCAGTCCATTTGGATGGATCCCCCTAAAGTTGCACTGAATTTTATGGATAAGAGCATGCCCCATTTATCTGGTACATATATGACAATAATATCCATGGTAACATGGATGTCTGGATACTTTGCTAATCTCACAATCTTCCTTTTAATCATACCCTCAACTTTGACGGGTCTAGAATCCATGGCACATACATTTTGGTAAGGGTGAGTGGTTCTAAGGCAAAGTTGCTGCATAACTTTCTTGGTCATAATATTTGATCCTGATCCTGAATCTAGCATACAATTGTGCAAGAGAAAATCACCTATCATCAATGACATGTAGAAGGGCATTTGATCTTCTTTTCTTGGGTCCCTAGTATGCAATATTACAGGGGTATCTCCACAATCATTTTCCTGACTAGGAGGAAGCTGTTCTATAGTGTTGGAAAAAGTTACATTCTTTGGAGCTTTAGGTTTTTCAAGTGCAACTATTTTTGAGGTAGGAGGGGGATCATTGTTAATTTGAGGCTCAAGCATTTTCAACAATTTCTCCTTTTGGCCAGGAATTTTACACAATTCAAGCACGGGAACCGGGACTTTAGATTTTGCTAACCAACTACCTAAATCAAAATTTAGAGCAATAGAATATAACTTATCATCTATTTTAGGAGGGATGTTAGAAATTGTTACCTTTGGAGTAGTTTGGATAGATGGTCATTCCCTAGGTCTTCTTTGATTTGTCATGCCTTTGAAATTTTGAACATTGTTACTATTCGAAGGCATTTCCCCATAATACTCAGTTAAGTAATCAACCCATTGATGAAACTGGTTAGCTTGATTCCAACTATCCTTGTGGTCAACATAGATGTCTCCGACATTGTGAATGAATTCAGGCTCACTTGCAGACATACTAGGACCACACCCCTTGGGATAGCCATGCTCCTGGACATAACAGGCATAATGGCATCCAAATTCCTCATGGAAATATCTGCATGCCCTACAAAATGGTTTGTCAGGTTCAACCATATTAGTGGCCTCTAGCTGATGAGGAGGCCTCTGCTCATGGTTGGGATTCTTTCTCTACCATGTTGGCTTGGTAGGAAAAGTCCTAGGAGTAGGCTGTGTTTGATTTCTTTCCATAGTTATTACCCTATTCTGAATTTCCTTTAACTGTGCTAAATGTTTCTGCTCTGCCTCCTCCATATTCTTCTTCATCTCCATTTTCATATCGATCATCTGTTTTTCATAAGCATCCTTCATAGCTGATAAAGGATCATTTTCTTTGGGCTCACTAAATTTCAAAGGGGTGGAATACCTTGAATAGCCATGGAGGTTAGACTCACCAGATGACTGCATATTCTTACCAATTTTGATAGCCAAACCCTGAGCTAGAAGTAAAGTAGCTGGCTCCTTATCTCTAATTTGGTATTGGATTTTACCACTCAAAGCTTCGATGTAATAGTCCAAAACATAAGCTATCGGAGGAGAGTAAGTGGCAGGGATGGAATTTGCTAATTCAATGAACATGTTGTTGAATTCGTCCAGTGTTTCAGTTTCATATTTTTTTATGCTGGTCAAAGCCGCTACTAGATGTCTAGGCTCCTTTTTGCTGCCAAACTTTCCAAGGAAAGCAAGCTTGAAGTCTGCTAAGGTGGCAAAAGAATTGTCCGGAAAATTATCATACCAGTTGCCAGCCTTGCCATCCAAAGACAAATCAAACAAGGTCATGTAAACATCTTCATTCCTATCTGTACCCCTAACATGGGCACCACAGTGTCTGGTGAAATTCCCGATATGCTGCTCAGCAGAGAGGGAGGCATCAGTGTCATTATATGTCGTAAGCTTGTTGATAACCTTGTCAGGGATATCATGAGGATGACCTACTATCTGAGCAAAGTTGAGTTGAGTAAAAAACTCACCCATTGGATTAAGGAAACAGTTATTATTTTGCAAATTTTCTAATTTTTTTGGAAATAAAAGATGGATGTTTGAAACAGATTCAGATCCAAGTTCTGCAAGGATCTTGCGAGAAGATAGTTTGTTTAATCTCCTCCTTAATACCTTTTCGAGGTTAGGGATGAAATCAACCAAACCTACAGAGTTTCTTCTAGTAGAATACCTTGAGGTGTTAACTGACAGTGGAGTCGCCATATGGACTTAAGTCTAATTTCAGAGAGTGATTGGACTAAAAATCTACCAAAAAGGATAAAAACGTAAAAAACTAAAAGAAACAAAGGTCGTCCAGGAACAAAAAGATTTGTCCCCAGCAACAGCGCCAAAAGATGTTGTCCGCCAATTGGACACCAGCAGCAGAAATCTTCTAAAAGCTCTATCCTCACTTGAGAAAGTGGGAGAGTTGTGACCTTGGGGGAAAGCATAGAGCTAGGTACTGTCACCTACTCCTAGCTCCTTTGTTTAGGCTAACTCCTAACGAAGCCAAGGGGGGTAGTCCCTAACAAAGAGTTTTCTATGGCTCAATGTTTTAATTTTTAGATGTTTTTGGATGCGGATGGGTGTTTTTTAGGAGTTATTGTGATTTAAAATGATTAATATTAGGGGGATGATGATTAATCAAAGCAATCGATGTTGCTAACAAGAGATCACACAGATAAACAAAGATTCCAAACTTATAACTTAAGCATTGAAATATAATCAATTGAAATGGCCCATGGATAGTTGATCAAGATAGAAAATTAATCAAATATAACAAAGGACCAGTGCCTTATGGAGTCAAATAAATGCGAAAAATAAAGTCTAGGAATCAAGCTAGTGAGTATTAGGTTTTGCAAGTGCTCTTGGTAGATTTTAAATTTTTTTGATAGTGGTCTTGCTTAGAGTGTCAACAAAATTTTGTCAAAGCTGGGAGACTCTTCTAAGTTCCCTCTGTTGAAGACATGTCGGACCCACCCAGTATCCTAGGATGGTATTTCCAAGATTGACCAGCTAGCTGAGAATCTGAGACAGTGGGAGGTTCCAGTGCCTCTACTAGGAAGTACTTTTGGATAATCCCTACAACATCGATGCATTGGTTATGGGTGTTTAAGTATTATTAAATTACTCTTGTAGGGTTTAAAGATCTAGTTCCATTTCTGGGTATTCCGATCTAGGATCGGTCGGAGCATACTTCGGCAAGGAGGGGAAAGAGTTAATCAATTAATAGGGGTGTGTGTGTTGAAGGTTTTATTAAGTTGATTAATTAATACTCTCCGACAGAGAGCGCTCTTGACCCTGTCTTATGATAGTGGTTCAAGAGATTTAGCTAATCTAGATGAGACTAATGCAAGGATTATGCAAACCTAGGATGCTCTCCGATAGAGAGTGCTATTGACTTGTGTTTTTGCAAGTTCAAGAGTCTTACTTAAGAGATAATTCATTAAACAATGTGAATAAAAAGCAAAGATGACTTATTAAACTCTCCGACAGAGAGCACTCTTGATCCACCTTATGGTGCGATTCAAGAGATTTAAGCAGTTGATTTACTTAGAAAGATAAACAATTTAAAAGAGTAATCAAATTAATTAATGATTTAGAAGTGATGGATGAACAATTAATATTCTAAGCATAAGATGCAAATGATGATGAAAATAATCACATCTGATCTAAGTATGTAAAAGATGGATGCAACACAATCCTCCCCAAATGGGGGAGGATGGGAGTGGGGACTTAAAAACCCCACTCAAACAAAAGATGCTTTATTAAAATTATACAAATTGCCTTTAGGAATTTAATTCTTGAAATTA
>LPNX010193296.1:54037-64839 GCA_001517045.1 Pseudotsuga menziesii | reverse complement strand
CTTGCGTAAAAAGGAGAGTGATTTACTTTTACTTGGAGCTTTTCTTGAAACTTGCCAAAAGGGAAAAGAAGAAGTTTGAATGAGAGCAAAAGAACAAGGAAAAATAAGGCTGAAATAAAAGGAAGTGGAGGGGAAGAAAGAGGGAAGGAAAAGAGTAAGTAAAAAATAATAAAAGGGAGGAATAGGACAGCGAACTAAGAAGTTAAGGGACGAAGAAAATTGAAGAAAATAGGACAGCAAACAACGAAATAACTGGCTGTCATAAAAAGTGCAAAACGGGACAGCGAACCATGAAATAAGTGGCTGTCATAAAAAGTGCAAAATGGGACAGCGAACAAAAAGTAAAAGAAATGACCAAAAACAAGGTTAAAGGAATCCCAAAAACTAGGGCAAAAAGAGGCAAACAAGGGAAGAAAGCTAGGGCACACTAGGGCTGTCCAAAATGGAAAAAAGGGAGGGTAAAAGAGAGAAAAAATGGGGCAGCGATGAAGAAAAAGTGAGAAAAGGCAAACAAGTCAAGGAGGAAAGGGGCTAGCAAGCAAGGAAACAAAATAAGTCAAGGAGCAAAGGGAGAACTAGAGGAAGGAAGTTCGGTAACCAAGAAGTATTTAAATTTATGAAAGAATTTGAGATGGAACTTTGGAGGAAGATCTCCTTGTTTTTTCCTTTTGGAAAAAGCCAAACTCTCTGTAGGTCCTGAAAGTCAACAATGTTAGAAGGTTCTTATGATGATGGAGATGAGTTTGATGCAGCTGAGCTCGCACCCTTCTCCAAATGGAGAGATCTATAAAGACAATCCAACTTGATACCCAGTGAGATCAAACAATAAAAACTAGTATGCTAGGAATATGCAAATCAAGATCAATACTTCATATAACTAAATATTTGTACCCATATAGATTATTATAAAATTTTCATAATAAACCAACTTGACAACAGCAAATGGTAAATCTTATGTTCTAATAATAGACTTCTAAAGCTAGTTGTTTGATTCAACACATAAATAACAAATTGAAAGCATGGAAAGAGATCACCTCATACAACACATCCACCAATGAAGAGACAATCTTGTAGACCTCCAAAGTCGAAAATATTTATTCAATAATATAATGATTACAATTTTTTGCAGAGTTTATATGCCCAAAAGTCCATGATAATAGAGCTGAAAGACCCTCTTTTTGAAAAATGAGAGAGTGCTAAAACCCTAAAACAAAAAAACCAACCCTAACTAGATTAGCCACCTAACAAAGAACCCAGACCTAAACTGGAGAACCAGGAGTGAGGGGAGGCCTCCACCCAGGCAAGGCGCCCCCACTCCAAACTTGTGGACTGAAAACAAGCCAATGATGAGGCCACACGTGTGAGTCTAGATGTAGGTAAGCTCATCCTTTAGGTCTAGAAGGAGCCTAATCTAGGTTTGGGAAGCCCACTGATGGTGTAAGCTTTAGTCTTCACCTCGATGAAATCACCGGACCAATGAGAGCTCTCCATCTCATCTTTAGCTGGGTTCTCAGTTGGGCTCTGATAACCCCCCTTGGCTTCATTTGGAGTTAGCATAAACGGAGGAGCTAGGAGTAGGTGACAGTACCTAGATTTGTGCTTGCCCCCAAGGTCACACCTCTCCCACTTTCTCAAGTGAGGGGATAGCTTTCAGAATATTTCTGCTGCTGGTGTGCAATCGGCAGAAAACACCCTCAGTCAAATAGTTGTTGCTTTTGTTTGGTGACAACTTTCTTCTTTTCCCTGCTCTTGTGAGCGAGTCTCCATTAAGAAACCATGCTCTCCTTTTCCAAAAATTTCCTTCTTTTGTCCTTATATATTTTCTGAGTTCTCTAAGAGGAAAATACACCCTCCTTTGCAAAAATTTCCTACTTTTGTCTTTTGCTGCTTTTTTGTTGCTTTCAGGCACTTTCTCCTTTTTCTCTTTGACTGCTTTTGTCATAGAGTTTACTCTTTTTCTACCTTGGAAATTTGAATTTCCTAATGCACCCCCTAAAATGAAAAGCTCATTTCCACCTCATTAAATTTCATAATTAATAATAATGAAGAATAAAAATTAAATACATGCCTCAATAATAATTATTAACAAAATTTCCCTAGGAAGAATAGTTAATGTCAATTTGAATCCCTAGAAGTTTCAGCATGGGAAATACTTTTAATGATATATTTGAGGGGATATGATAGTCCTCCCCTCCCAAATATGCTTGTCCTCAAGCAGAATCATAGCAGGGTGTTGCAATATCTGCTCAGCCTCCCAAGTAGCATCTTCATTGGGTAATCCTTTCCAGTGTATCAAATATTCCTTGATTGTTTTGTTCCTTAATTTCCTTTCTCTTCCCATCAACACTTTCTCTGATACGAATACCAAATGGTCTTCAACATCCACAGGTGGAAGTTCTTCAGAAGCTACTATTTGGTGTTCAACTGCTTTCTTCAGACAAGACACATGAAAAAAATTATGGATTTTGTTGTTTGCTAGAAAATAAGTTCATACGCCACTTCACCAACCTTTGTGATAATCTTGTAGGGTCCATGAAACATTGGCTGAAGTTTTTTAGTCCCTTTCTTCTTTAAGGAAGACTTTCTGTAAGGTTGCAACCTTGGTACACTAGGTCTTCCACTTGGAAAACTCTATCTATTTTATGCTTATCTACATACATCTTTTGTTGGTTCTTATCCATCTGCAGATTGTCTATCAAAACCCTTAAAATGTCTTGGTTTTCCTGCATCCAATATTTATCTTTTTGTTCTCTACGGTCTCCAAACAATAAGTATAAAAAATTTAGAGCTTCATACCCATACAAGGCTAGAAGAGGTGTCATTCTGATAAAAAGATGGAATATGGTGTTGTAATAGAACTCACCCAGGTGGATCAATGTTCCCCAAGCTCCTTGTTGTCCTGTAACATAGTTACAAAGGTACCCTTAACTCCATTGATGGACCCTTTCAGTTTATCCATATGCTCATGTTCATATTTTTTCCAACCAGATCAAACAATGCCTGGCAAAAAGCACTAGTGAACTTATTACCTCTGTCACTGATTATAATTATGGGTAGTCCATGCGGCCTAAAAATTTCCTTGGAGAATAGGGAAACAACCTCACTAGAAGAAATAGTGCATGTTACTGCAAAAAATTGTGCATATTTTTTCAACCTTTCCACCACCACATAAATATTTTCTTTCCCTTATGACATTGGAATCCCCATGATAAATTCCATGGATACACTTTCCCATTTTTTTCTGGAATAGGAAGAGGCTGGAGAAGTCTAGCAATGTGTGTTTGCTTCACTTTATTCTATTGACATGCAGAACATTCCTTCACATACATGAGAACGTAATCTTTAAGGCCCTTCCAAGTAAATATCTCTCTTACCTTTCGGTAAGTCTTCAGAAAAATAGGGTGACCAACCAGTAGTGCATCATGTGCAACTTCTAAAATATTCCTTTTTAGTGCATATCTAGGGACTAAGAATATTATGTTTTTGTAGTAGATGACATCATTATGAAATTTGTACTCTTCATTCTAGTTTACCCAATCCAAAAATTCACAAGCAAATTGATATTTAGAGTATTCAGTAGCCAATGAGATCTTCCATTCATTAAACATTTGTAGTAAAGATAATGTGAGCTTACATGAGAGTGCATCAGCCACAACATTCATTTTTCCCTTTTTATACTCAATGTCAAAATCATAGGACTGAAATTTACTCACCCATTTTTTCTTCCTGTCATTGAGTTGCTTCTGGGTAAGGAAGTGTCTAAGATTGTTGTGATTAGTCTTCACAATGAATTTTCCTCCCACCAAGTACTGTTGGAAATTTTCCAAGGTATGCATGATGGCCAACATCTCCTTATCATATATGGAATACAACTTTTCATGTAGCTGCAATTTTCTGCTCTCAAATGCAATAGGGTGCCTATCCTACATTAGAATGGATCCAATGCCTACACTTGAAGCATCACATTCCAGCACAAAAGGCTTGAAAAAATTAGGCAAGGAAAGTACTAGACAATTGCTCATTATTTCTTTCATTTTCTGGAGATATTTTTCAGCCTCCTCACTCCAACTAAATGCACGCTTCTTAGTCAGATCCGTCAAGCGTGGAGTGTATCGAGATTATCCTTTGACAAATCTGTGGTAGTAGTTACAAAGGCCAATGAAGCCTCTCAGTTAAGCGAGGTTCCTTGGGATGGCCCATTCCAATATGGCCTTTATTTTTTCTGGGTCTACCTTGACCCCTTCTTGGCAGATCACATGGCCAAGATACAATAGTTCTGTCATCCACAAATCCACAAGCATAGTGAGTACCTCCTCCAAGTGGTGCAAGTGCTCCTCCCATGTCATACAATAGATCAGAATATCATAAAAAAACACAAGGACATACTTATGGAGATATTTGTTGAACACCTTGTTCATGCATGATTGGAAGGTTGTTGGTACCTTAGCAAGACAAATGGAATGACCAGAAACTCAAAGTGGCCAAAAATGACACTGGAAGGTTGTAGTTTGTATGTCTTGCTCCCTAATTTGTATTTGATGGTACCTTGACCGGATAGCTATTTTGGAGAAAATATTGGCTCCATGCAGCTCATCCATCAACTCATCAATTTTGGGAATTGGGTACTTATTCTTTATTGTCTTATTGTTCAAAGCCTGATAATCTTTGCACATCCTAACTATCCCATCCTTATTCTTCACCAGTACCACCGAAGATGCAGAAGGACTGGAGCTTGGTCTGATGAGGACCAACTCAAGTAGATCCTTGATTTCCTTCTGAATTTCATCCTTGAATCTCTTTGGATTCTTATGGGAATGGTTTTTTATTGGAGGTGTACCGGCTTCCAACTCAATCATGTATTCAATGCCACGATCAGGTGGCCTTCCATGTGGAAGGTCTTCAACAATCCTCTTATGCTTGTACAATAAATTTTTTATATATTTGGGCCAGAGGAAAATTTGGCAATAGTTCCCTCAGTGGTAATTTGGCATTCAACAACCCATTCAATGTCCCTATGCCTCATAACATATCTCATACTTTTCGCAGAAATTACTTGGCTAGGATAAGTATTCATTCCTTTCAATACCATTGGTTTTCCTTCAACAATCCTTGAAACTTAATTGTGGTATCTGGTAATTCATAAAGTTCTCTCCAAATAGAGTACATCCATTGTACCCCCAACACCGTGTTGATTTCTACCACATTGACAACATAAAATTTGTCTTTCACATTATAGTCATCGATGTTTACTTACAGATTTGGAATCCATCGATTGCATTCCATGGTATGGTTACTACGAGTGACCACAATGAATCCTTCAAATGGATAAGTATTTAATTTTATCCTCTCCACCAGGGATAAATCAATAAATTTATGTGTGGTTCCCCCATAAACAAGGACTGTGATTTTTTTCCCTTGCAGTACTCTTTTCAGCCTTAAAGTATGGAACAAGGGTAGTCCAATGAGTACTCCAATTTTTCGGTTGGTTTGATGGGGTTTCTCCTATTATTCAGTTGTTTCATACTCTCCATCAACCATCTCAGCTTCTCCTACCATCTCTTCATCACATTCATAAAATACTTCAATATAGTGTGTTTTTCCCTTCACACATTTGTGACCGGGATCCCATAGTTCTTGGCAGGAAAAAAACACAGCTTCTTCCTCCTTAATTCATCCCGATCCTTATAGGAGTAATCTCTCGTTCTAGGGGAGGAAATTTTTCTCACAGGAGGTATTTGATTCTGAAATTTATGAGGCATAGGAGGTCTGGGAGGAAACTTGGTCCTTGGAATTGCATCTTGTAGGTCTCTAGTCCTGGTCACCGCTTCCTGCAAAGTGGTGGGTCGGTAAGCCTTCACCAACCTTTTCAATGGTTCAGCTAGTCCTTCTGTAAACAAAAGTACCAGCCTTGATTGTGATATGTTAGTGACCATTACATCCACTTTTTGAACTTTGAGATGTATGCTTCTGGAGTTCCAACTTGTCTAATGTGTGCAAAATATCAAAAAGAGATATCAAGATCTCTCTGGTCAAATCTTTTTATTAATTTTCTGGTGAACTCCAATTAGTTGACTAATTGATCATGGAATTAGAGGAATTTTAAACTCAAAATGGGCCTCCTAAGGAAAATTAATAAAATAATACTTAAAATAATAAAATAATATTTATTAATTTTGGAGAAAGAAAAGAAAAAACTACTTTTTTTGTTCGTATTTTCGACATATCTCCTTGTGTTTTTACTCAAATTTCGATCGGGAGAGCTCATTGGATGTGGAATTAAATTTTGCATCCAATGAGTACCCAGTCGACATACATTTGATGGGCCCAGCTACCCGAAAAACAAGGAATACCTGAAAAAACATGATGATGATCTCATCATCGTATTTTATTTAGGTATTTCTTGTTTTTGTGGTAGTGGGGACCGTGAAAAGTATGACGAGTGGATACTCGTTGGATGTGGAATTTAATTCTTCATGCAATGAGCTCTCTTGATTGAAATTTGAGTAAAAACACTGAGAGATATGTCAAAAATACGAACAAAATAAAGTAGTTTTCTTATGATAGCTATCCCCAAATTTATATTAAAAAATTGTTTAAGAAGTGCTCCCTTTTATAATTTTAAAGCATTTTGATTGGCTAATACATGATGACATGGAATTTGTATTATTTTTTGAAGGCCCATTTTAAATTGAAATTTTCTCTAATTCCTAATGCTTTCATTCCATGAAACCACTAGTCATTGGCATCCCCATCAAGATGTAGTGCTTCCAACTTGATGGCATCCCTTTCTGCCATATGATTCAGCTGAAATTATGTATCCATTTTTTGAATCCAAGAGCTCACTAAGAAATTGGAAGTAGCACCAAAATATCGCAAAGTGATTTTCCTAATTTCATTCTTTAATTCATAATTCTAACATGGCTTCCTTGCAGCTTCTCTGGGCTTCCCCCTGAAATGAGTCTCACATAAATATTTGAATGGCATAGCCCTTCTTCATTCTTCACTCAATGATTGATACATAGAAAATTTCTCCTCCTATGTAGCAATAGTTTCAGCCTGTGCTTTGTGGTCTTCCTTTAGGGTCTCTACGAATTTGGGCATAATAGGTCAAGGCTGCAACTTTGGCTCATATATATACTCTAAAGGCCTATTCTAAGATCTAATCTTGGAGAAAATAGAGCCACCCATGACCTTTCTTTCTTCACATTGGGAACCAATGATTCTCCCTTCTCCATCTTTTACTCCCATATGTTTAGCTAGGAATTCTCTGGTCTCTTGACCAGAATGTATGATGTTAGTTGAAATGTCTTGCAGACCTTTCAACATCTTCTTAACAAAGTTCCTGAATTCATATTTCTCGTCCATTTCTTCACGGAATCTTCCATCCCTAGATTCTACTTCCTCCTCTTGAGGGATATTTCTTTTGGTATTGGTATTGTATTTTGTAACCATTGTTGAATATCAAGATCAAATATGGAAGACCATGCTCTGATGTCACTGTAATGTCCCAAGTCTATTAAGAAGACCTGAACACTAACTAATTTTGCAAATTTAAATTGAATTTGTGATATTTCAATTACAATCATTCAGTGCATCTCCATAGTAGGAAAATAAGATATTTTTGTTTGGAAATTTGAAAACAAGTGAGTAGGTAGTAGGAAGAAACGAAGAGTAAGTTTAGAACAATGAATTACTTTCCCCTAACACATTTATATCGGGTACCATTCGGGTTTAGAGTCTGCTCCATGGAAACCTACTCCCATGCTTTTGGGTCACCCAATGGAGATTAGAAGAACTTGGGGAACAATAATGATTATTAACTGAAAGATCATGAGGCGCACAAATAAAAGTCAAGGAAATAGGACGACGAGTATTAGGTAAACTAGAGGAAATTATAAGAGATTTTGGGGAATCTAAGGAATGGTGGCCAAGTTCTGATTCTGGAGACTAAATTCTTTTGCTACATGGTAGGATGCAAGAATTTCTTACAGAATTGAGCGATATTCATCATCCCATCCTCGTGGAAATTAGTTTTGAGTTATACATGAGAATAATAGAACTTATTGAACGATGGAAACGTTTTTCAAATAGATTAACAATGTACGGCGCGTTATTGGTAGAGTAAGTTGGAAAAATCATACCGATTACTATTTTCGGAGAGCATATCAGTGATAACGATAGCATTAATTCAGCCTGCCAAATCTTCCAGGAGGATTTTCAATTGGGAGACGAGGAAGATCAACTCCATTGTGGTCACGTAGTTAACCAAAATTGCATTTCGCAGTGGTTGATATCGAACAACACTTGTCCTCTCTATCATTGAGCCACGACTGACACGAGGGAGCACTTGTCCTTTCTGCCACAGAGCATTTTAGGGCAGGTTTTCTATATGAGAGTTAGGGAAGATTTTCCATATGAGATTTATGTTTTTCGTCGAGAATTTTAGTGCCAGTAGTAATAGTTTTAAATTGTCCATTAAATGGTGAACGATTAGATTAGTTGAAGGCCAGTAATAGTGGTACTATATGTTATTTGTATTGGTTGGAAGTTTATGTTTAGTGTTATATGTTTATCGTAATCATTTATTTTTTTAAAGTAGAAAGGATATGTGGTATGTTTGATTGAAATTTGATATTTTGTGAAGAAAACTATTTATATTATGATACATACCATTGGGGGAGTATGGATAGATATGGTATATGTGATATATTTTGTAAATTTTAAATGTTTGTTGGGTTTAAGACAGATTTATATTGATTTATGTTAGTAAACTAGTTTTTATGTAAAATTGTATCTCAATTATTAAGTGTTTATTAACAGTTTTTTCATGAATGAGCATACTGGAACCATTATAGCTGCTATATTTTACACCCTCTTCTATTTCCATCATTTAATATTATTTGTGCTTACTATATCATTGTGTTACTTGCAATATATCTCTGTATATGGTTCTATTTATTTTCATCCATTTATTTCTCACATAAATATGCATCAATGGAATAAAAATAATATGTTTTTTTATATTATTTCTCCATGCATATCTCCGACGAGGTTGGAATATAAACAGTTGGGTCGCATTAGTTTAGGTTGAGGAGGACCACCCTCAGTGGCCCAAACTCACCCCATGGCTAAGGAAAAAGGAGATGAGATAGTAGGATATCCTATTAAAATGTTTCTTGAGGAATCCCTCATGCAATTTTTGATCAAAATCATGGATCATTTCATTCAAATCCTTCGATCGATGCTGACAACATCACCATGATCATGAACTAGAAGGAGTCACTTTCGAGGAGCCACACCCTTTGAGGTACGAGTTAACTTTGATATTCTTGTATTCGAAGATCATATAGATGTTAATGCCCTAGATAAGTGATTAAGTTTTCTATAGGTCTATTTACATGTCCAAAATTTATCCAATATAGAAAATATCATATTCATGCTTCTTGAGGAAGTGCCACATGTGAAAGATTTGTTGGACACATGTAGTGGGAAAAAATCCGTAAATGGGATTGATCTTTTGGGGGTGATCCCATGTGGAAACTTTCATGGAATCCCTAAATAATATGCATTATCATGTTGGAAGGTGTGAAAACCAATACACAAAATGGACCACCTTGCAGCAACAAAGGGACCAAATGGTGTAGGAGTACACTAATTACTTCAATACCTTGCACAAAAATATTAGTGTTAGAAATTTGGAGTTGCACATGGTTCTTAAATATTGCAGTAGCCTATAGTTATCGTGGAAATATTCCACAGATGTAACATTTTCTTAATTTGCACGGTAAAGCATCATCAACATAAAACATGCATCGAACCGAAGACATCGTCGAAATACCCAAGAAGCAACATGAGTCGAACAATTCCCACAAGTAGACAAAATGCAATATCATGCAACCAGTGGTATGTTTCTATGCATTACAATGTGTGTTACCAATTCAACATTAACAAGATCAGCTAGAATTTACACGATCAGATAGAATTTCCCTTTGATATGTGCATGACTAACACAAACAATGATATCTCACCCACTGGTGCCACATTAAAGGACCATTAAATATCTATTTCCTCCAAAAATTCAAATTTTGGTTCTCACGCACTTGGTTTCCTTAAATTTCCAATTTGGTGTACCATGGAACTAGATCATGGATCATTGGTTTCACATTGGGATATTATTATTTATTGGACACCTCTTGGCCTATTATAGGAATCCATGGGAATGCTTATTGTAAGGAAGAAATTAAAGCAAAGTTATTCTACTGGAATTGTTATTGTGCTCCCTTATAGCTCAAATTTTCCCTCTTCTTTAGCATTCGCCAATATCTCTTGCCACCTTCCTCCAAGGGGAATGGGTTCTTCTCATTTTCTCTTCAATCCAATCTATATTTGATGTGGACTAAATAAACACCCGTTAGAGGTATTGATTGCCTCCATTTGTAGCTCACATCTCCAAGGTGTTGTAGAGTCTTGGCCATTGGGAAATAAAAGAGGTAGTTTGACATCTATTGGCTGTTATATTTTGTATTCCTATCCTATATTTTGTATTCCTATCCCTTTGCATTGTTTTATCTAATTTTTCTTTTACTTTCTTAGTTTCATTCTGTTTTGCTAACAACCACTTGCAAAATCACTTGGACCACTCACCCACCAACAAAGTACAACTCATAATTAGTCCTTGATGCATTAAACAAATATTTTCCCATAAACAAGTGGGAAGGATTCACCCTTGTGTGATATTTTTCACAATATTTATTCACATTGAAATGGCACATACATATCAATGTTTTGGATTGAAGACCTCG
>LPNX010193296.1:16703-53869 GCA_001517045.1 Pseudotsuga menziesii | reverse complement strand
TCACATTTAGTATTTCCCAAGTTGCATAAAACCATACCATGCCTCAAGTAACATTCATAATATATGGAGAAATATTTTGCACTCAATTTGAGTCATTATTCTATTATATACTTAGACATAGATCCATTGTGTATCTATTTGTGACTATGATTTACTTGTGCCATAGATCCGCTTGTGTATGTTTTCCATTTCCATGATTCAACATTTCCATATATATTTAATGGATTTGTAGTGCATTTTATTTCGTGGCCATGTTCTTTTCCTTTTGATCATCGGTATTCCCATCTTCGGAAAGAACTGTCTTGATCCTTGTTTTTTTGTTGCATATAACTCTCCTGATCTAGTCTTGGTGAATCCTACTCTAGTCCACTAATCAAGATATTCCCAATATATTTATATTGAAAATCGGCATTAGATTATCCACTAACCTCATACTTCAAGGGGAATTTATGATAGCGTTGCTTAACCCTTTGATGTTGAAAAACACCCTACACAAGTATTACACATTAAAATGAGGGGAAATCCTTCAAAAATTTCAATTTTTTACTTTCGTACATGTGCTGTCAATTATAAAAAAAAATGTATATTCTTGTTACCCTTTAGCAAAACATGTACATCTTTAGAAATTAGAACAAAAATGTATGCTCCAAAATGTGTTTTTGTTCATTGAAGTAATTTCTGGTCCACATGGGATTAATTGTACCCAACCCACAACCCTAAGCCTCTTCTCCAAAGTATAGAACAAAGACCCAATATGAAGGATGGGACCATATGTGTATATTATAATTATATGGTATAGAATTTGAAATAGAAATGACTTAAATATTATATAGCATCCTTCTCATCAAACTTCTTTTTGTGATGATTTTTATTTCTCCTTGGAGTGAGTGGAATATTGCTTGTTAGTAATCAATCCCTTTTATTCCTCAACATTGAATGATAGCATAGCAAATTGGTTTTTAGATTAAGGATAATTTGGGTTGCTGATTGATTAACTATGTCAAAGTATCAACTGATATTTTCCTTTTTGTTGTCGCTTTATTGCAATATAATATATTTATTTCATGTGATATTTGTCTATAAATAGAATAATGATCATGATGTCAAGTAGTACTTTAAGGCTAGTAATAGTGGTGTTGTATGTTATTTGTATTGGTTATATGTTTATGTTCATTGTTTATTTTTTCAAAGTAGAAAGGATATAGGTATGCTTTATCGAAATTTGATCTTTTTGTGAAGAAAACTATTTATCTTATGATGCATACGGTTCAGGGTGGAGTAGGGAAAGATATGGTATATGTAGTATGTTTTGTAAATTTAAAATGTCTACTGGGTTTATATTGATTTATGTTAATAAAATAATTTTAATATAAAATGTGTATATCAAGTATTAAGTGTTGATTAATCATTTTTTCATGAATGAGTATAATGCCACCATTATAGCTGTATATTTTACACCATGTTCTATTTCCATCATTTAATATTATTCGTGTTTATCATATCATTGTGTTAGTTGCAATATCATTATTATATCATTCATGTTTACTATATCATTGTGTTTACTAAATCAATATATCTGTGTATGTGGTTCTTTATATTTTCTTTGATTTAGTTCTCACATAAATATGGATCAATGGTATCAAAATGAGATTTAGGTTTTTCGTCGAGCATTTTAGTGCTAGTAGTATTAGACTTAAATTGTCCATTAAATGGTGAATGATTGGAGTACTTTAAGGCTACTAATAGTGGTGGTGTATGTTATTTGTATTGGTGAGATGTTTATGTTTAGGGTTAGATTTTTATGTTAATAGTTTATTTTTTCAAAGTAGAAAGGATATGGTGTATGTTTTATTGAAATTTGATCTTTTTGTGAAGAAAACTATTTGTCTTATGTTACAGTAGGTTATATTTCCATAATTTAATATTATTTTTGTTTACGGTATCATACTGTTACTTGCAATATTTGTGTATGTGGTTCTATATATTTACTTTGATTTAGTTCTCATATAAATATGGATAAATGGTATCAAAATGATTTTCTCTTTTTTTATTTCTCCATGCATGTCCCCGACGAGGTCGAAATATAAATAGTTCGGTCTTGAATTCGTTTAGCTTGAGGAGGACCACCCTCAGTGGCCCAAACTCGCCCCCATGGATGAGGGAAAAGGAGATGACAGAGTAGGAGATCCTATTAATATATTTCTTGAGAAATCCCTTGTGCAACATTTCATCCAAATTCTTCACCTTATGCTGACAACATCAAAGGGGTCATGAATAAGAAGCAGTTACTTTGGAGCAGTTGCACACTTTAAGGTACAATTTAACTTTGATATTCTTGTATTTTAAGATCATATAGATGTTGAAACCCTAGAGAAGTGGTTGAGTGTTATCGAAAATATTTCAATCAGTGCAGAAAATTTTTGTTCCCCTAACCTTCCTGGTACAAGTATAGAACAAAAGGACACGACAATGTATCATCTCCCTAGATGACTGATCTACTTGAATGTAAAGCTCTCTTTATCTTGAGTGTGAAAGATTGTCCATTTTTTATAGATCCTTGTGTGATCTACTATACCTACAAAGAACACAAAAAACAAGACAAGAAATGAGAGAAATAAGATAAACCAATGACCTATACTAATGATCAAGGAAACTAGTAATAAACAATCAATATTAATATCAATCATTTATGGGAAAGGGAAACACTTCTGTATTAAAGATAAGAAAAGAAATATACAATGAAATCCTTGATGTCAAAGATTTTCTTTTACAAAATCTTTGACTCACTCACACACACTACCAACTATGCAACATCTTACTCACAACCACTCTCTGTTTGCTTGATTTTTTAGGCCAAAGGAAGCCCAAATGGGTTGAGATCTTTTGGGAGGAAGGTAGGGAAGGCTCACTAGGGGTTACAAGTTTTAGTGCTAGTTCTCCCAAGTATTTAGGACCATCCACGATATATTTTCCTAGAAGCTTCTCAAATCTTCTCATTTTTTCCCTTTTTGGACTCTTGGCACTCCTTGTAAAATCGATAAGTGCATTGGCGCTCTTTGTGTTCATGTGAAATGCGCAACCAATTCCTTTCGTTAGTAGACAAGAGGCGCTAGGATTTTCTAGCACTTTGTGCTAGGAAGCAAGGTGCAATAGATTTTCTAGGAGTGAGCAATAAGGTCCCAAAAGAGGGTTTGGACATGGACTTCAAGGGATTGGAGCATTAGGACATTTTTTTTGGTGTAACAGAATCCCCCCCAAAATATGAAGCTAGGGGGATGGGATAGGTGAAATGATTTGTTATATATTGATTCTGGTATCATAGGAAAAATAGAGGTGGGTAAACATTTGACGCAAGACTAGTCACCAACTATATGACTCAAACATGGTTGCATACCAATACACTCCAGATCCATGTATAATGACCATGTCATTTCTACCAACAATACATTGTATATCCTCTACGAAACATACAAAGTAGATCCATCTTATCTTGACTGAAAATTTTAACATAGCCACCAAACATACAATGTAGATCCATGTCATGCCTCCAACCAATACTCCATTGCAACCTGAGGATAGGAACATATTAAAGTGAATACCTAACCACTAAGGACCTTCATTCCAACCCCAAATGATACGATTCTATCCATGCGAATAGATATCCTGATGTTGAATATGGTAGAAACCACTAGATTATCATTCATTGTTGTATATCATTTACAAGTATGAGGGCGATCATCATTAATGTCAATGATTCCCAAGGTGTCTTAATACATTCCTTCAATTGTGAATAGAGGGCTTGTAGTCAAACACTTGATGAAATCCTTCAATCAGAGGCCATTTATGAAACCTACTATTGAAAGTGAGGAAACCTATGATTGAGGCATGTAGGATTTAACTTTACTTTGACTCAGTTTCTAAGTCTAATTCTCGGATGATATGTTGGTGTTCATAGGAAAAGTATATAGTAGAAACAACTTGTTGTACTCATATTATTTGGATGAAACAAACCCTGTAGGACATACACATGACATATAATGAGATGATTCCAATTCTATGTGACAATACGAGTGCCATCACTATCTCCAAGAATCTAGTTATGCACTTCAAGACCAAGCACATTCCAATAAAATTTCACTTTCTTTGGGAACAAGTTACAGAAAAGAATATCAAGTTGGAATATATCGAGACAAAAGAACAGGTTTCATGCATTTCTATTAAGCATCTCCCAAGAGAGATTTTTGAGTACCTTAGAGAAAAATCCGGGGAGTCATACTATCTCCTAACTGAATTGATCTATCTTCAACAACACAACAATATGAGAGGAGGAGCATGACATATGTACCCTTTTCCATTAATTCCAAAGGGGGAGAAAAAGATGAACACAGAAGGTAAAGGAAGCCTGCTTTAAGGGGGAGATTTGTGGACAAAGGAAACTCATTAAAAGGGTGATATTTGGAGTTGTCATCAATGACAATGGTGGATATTGTTGAATAAATTGTCATTGATGCCAATAAGTGTGTGTCATTGATGCAAATAAATTGTCATTGAGGTACTAAATTTCCTCCACAGCCTATATAAATAGATATTAACAATTCATTTGTTCATCAATGAAATCCCTCTTTGATAATTCAAAACCCTTGGAGAAAAGTGTGAAACTGTGTGGAGGAGAAATTTTTTGGGATCTTCACTAAAAGTGGCATAGCTTTCTCATACGGAATCATAATTAAAAAATTGTTGGCTCATTGGAAATCTTGTTACGAGAGCTATGCCGTGACATGTTCTAGATTTCATTTTATTTTTTCCTTTTGTTCATCATCTTTTGATCTTTAAAAATGTCTGGTTCATGCTTTTGGGTTTCTCTTATGATGGCACATGTCTCTCATGGATAGAGTTCATATTTGATCTTAGTATGTGAGCCTATGTATTGGTATATATATTTGAAGCCATTATGGAGGCTATGATGATGATGTTGCATTCCTTTATGCTATGATATGATAAACTTTATGATGATAATGCATGTACACTCTATGATGTTGATACACTCCTATACAATATTATGTACATGAATACCATAGTGTGATGCTTCTCTCCTATGCACTATGATGTATACTTGTCGTTAATGATGCATACACAGTGCACACCGGCATGATGATGAAGTATATTTGATGATGATGATGCATACCGTATGATGATGATGCATACATATGATGATGATGCATGACAATGCATGCCTTATGTTTAGTGAAAGAAAAGAAGAATTACTTGTTCAGTAATTGTGTATGATGAGGTGTACAGTGATGTACATGAGCAATGTATGGCACTGAAATGACTTGTTGGTATACATGGATAATTTGGTAGTGATCGGAGTGCATAGGTTATCAACAACAGATTTAGAGTTAAGTTTGAAAAGTTCATAGGTTCGACAATCTTTTTCTTATCTGGGTGGAAGAACGAGGCAAGGAAAGAAGGTTGCATCCTCCTTCTAGTTGTAGCTGAAAAACTAGGGACTTGTAGCTTCCTTCAATTTGTAGCTTGTAAATTAGGAGGTCATTGCCTTCTTCCAGCTGTAGCTAGAAAATTGGATTCTTTGTAATAAGGGGGTTGTTGCCTCTCTGCAGTTATTTCTGGAAAACTATTTTAAAAAGGCTTCCATGGTTTTACCCCCATGACTTGGGTTCCCATGTAAAACTTTTTGTGTACTGTACAACTTGTTATTTTCATACACATTATTGATATGCTATAATTGGTGATCAACAACTTGCTTATCATTAAAAAAATTATATTGTGCAAATTTTGATTTATCCCCCTCTCACTATTTCAACATTTTCTTTCATTGATTTGGGTTCTAGAAACATTTGGAGATTGTTTTAACATTCAAAGATAATTTTTTGATATAAAATGCTTTTGACTTAAATTCTCAACCTCTTGATTCCACTCTAGATATTGATATATTTTTAACTATAGAACGATCACCCCAATAAATGATTGCATAAGGAATTCATGTCTCCAATATAGAACCAAAAATAAATAAATAAAATACCATGCAATCTACTAGACATACAAGAAATTTTTGGTAAATAATAATAAACAATAAAAAGTTTGAAATACATGGAAATTCTATTATAAATTAATGTTATAGAATGTATAATTCTATAATTATTTTATATCATATAAATTTGAAGGAGTGGAGTGTACTCATCACCTTACCAGAGCCGACACACACATTGAATTCATTATGATATATATTTGAGCGAGCGGTCTCCTCTTCTCATATAAAAGCAAAGGCATTCCAATTTCCATTCTGTCTAACAAAGAGGCATTCTCTTTTTGTTTCACAGTTTTGATTTTAGTAGTCATTCCAGATTGAGTTGATCGCCGGTAGAGCCAGCTGCCATCATTTTTTTTTCCCTTGATAGAGGTTACTTCCATTGTTTCAATATAGAAATGGAAGCAGAAGGACAACGATTATTAGTTCAACTTGAGGAAATTATAAGAGATTTTGGAGAACTTGAGAAAATATGGGAGGGCCCTAATCTTGAACCAGAACTCATGCTATCCATAACTAATGAAATAAAACATAGGAGAACTGAGCTTATCTACGAATGGAGCATGTTTCAGATTCAAATCTCGGATCAAATTAATGCCGAATTAGAATGGAGATTAGAAGAACTTGGGGAACGACAACGATTATTAATTGAAAGATGATGGGGCACACAAATAGAATTCACGGAAGTAGGACAACGAGTATAATAGATTTTGGGGAATTTGAGGAACGATGGCCAGGTCCTGATTCTGAAGACCAAATTATTTTGCTACAGGTCAAGACGCAGGAATTTCTTACAGAATTGAGCGACATTCGTCATCCAATTCACGTGTAAATTAGTGTTGAGTTATAATTGAGAATAACAAAACTTACTGAACGATGGTAACGTTTTTCAGATAGATTAACAATGTACTGTGCGTTATTGGCAGAGGAAGCTAGCGAAATCATACCAATTACTAGTTCATGTGAGCATATCAGTGATAATGATAGCATTAATTCAAGCTACCCAATCTGCTACGAGGATTTTGAATTCGGAGAAGAGGCAGACGAACTCCATTGCCATCACATATTTCACCAAAATTGCATTTCGTTGTGGTTGATATCGAATAACAGTTGTCCTTTCTGTTGTCGAACCACGACTGACACTGGGGAGAACCTGTCCGGTCTGTCGTAGAGCATTTCAGGGCATGTTATCCAAATTATATTTAGGGTAGGTTATACGGATGATATTTAGGTTTTTTGTCGATCATTTTAGTGCTGGTAGTGGTAGTATTATTATTAGATTTTTATTGTGCATTAAATGGTGGCTGGCAGTATGTTTCCATGTCAAAAATTATTGTGTACTATGAAGCTTGTTATTTTCATACACATTGATGATTTCTATGATTGGTGATCAAAAACTTGATTTTGATTAAAAAATTTAAATTATGCAAACACTGATTCACCCACCTCTCAATATTTTAACAATTGGTATCAGAGCGGCTTTTTTCAGAACAAATTAACCGCTGGAAGGAAATCGTTGGAAAGTTTGCAAAACTTGAACACCCTTGTTTAATGAGAGAAATTACGCATTCTAGAGCATAAGGATGAGAGCCTTCATATAATTTCAAGGAATATAATTATAAAAAAGTATCGAGAATTGGTACAAGGTGCCACAGACTGTACCAACAAATGCAACTGAGTTGGCTCAATACAACAACAACTCAAAAGCTAGAAATCACCTTCTAGGTACTATAAATGAATATGTATTCAAAAAAGTGATGCACCTCCCCTATGCAAAGGAAATTTGGGACAAACTCAAAATGACATATGAAGGAGATAGAAAAGTCAAGGAATCTAAAATTCAAACATACAGAGGAAAATTTGAACAGCTAAGGATGAATGAAGATGAAGACATAGCATCCTATATTCTTCGAGTTGATCAACTTGTGAATACCATCAAAATTTTGGGAGAAGAAGTTGAGGAGGCCATAGTTTTTCAAAAATTTCTAAGAACTCTTCCCTAAAGGTTAAACCCCAAGATCTCTGCACTAGAAGAAAGAACAGATCTAAAGACTGTGACAATAGATCAACTGCATGGGACTCTTGTGGCTTATGAATTGATAATTGAAGACGGAGACACGTCAAGAAAGGAAGCAACATTCAAGGTATCCTACAAACAAGCTGGGAAGAACAAATCAACAAAGGACAAGACAACAAGCTATGAATCAGATTATGAATAAATAACAAACTTTGTTCGGAAATTGAAGAGACGCAGCTAGAAATACAAAGGTAAGTTACCTCTTAAATGTTTTTCATGTGGAAATATAGGTAATTTTGATTCTAAATGTATCTATGCAAAGAACTCAGATAGTGATGAAGATGGCAGCTTCAAACCCTACAAGAAGTACAATAATTACAAGAATAAGAGAAGAGGGAACTTTGCGAAGAAGAAAAGTCTCTATACAAAAAGGGACACCATCTCATCAAGTGGTGACTCCGACAATGATAGTGGCGGTGACTCTGATGATGATGGTGAACCAGATAAGATACTCTTTATTGCAATAAACTAAATTGAGGATCATAATGGTGATGAATAATCAAAAGTTGAAGGTGAAGTAGATCTTGAAGTAGAAATTATAAGTGCCTTGAAAGAGTTGAAGAAAGCCAGGAAGGAAAATAGGGTACTTAAGGAAGAGGCACAAAGGTTTGAACAAATCATTGTTGACTTAAAGATCAAACTAGAAGAAGCTAGAAGAATCGAAGACTCTCTTACTAAGCATATGATGGAAAGTGTGAAAGAAAAATAAAATCGTGAGGATGAGATAGTATTTATGAAGAAAAAATTACAGACAAAAGATATTAGAAATATTATACAAACAACTCCAAGATTCTAGAACAAATCATAAGCAATCAAAAGCTATTCTTCGAAAAGACTGGTATAGGATACAAGAATAATACCAATGAATCCTCAAGCTCAATGATGACAGGTCATGAAGAGAAACCAAGAAGTTATGCAGAAGTTGTCAAGGAATCCACAAATGAAGATTATATCGAATGCCAACTAGAACAACACATATCAAAAGGAGGGCCAACAGAAAGACCATATGTCATAAGAGCACCTCCTTTATATGTTCCCAGGTATGGATATCTCTTTTATGGGAATTACGTTACATGTGGAATATTTTGGCACAAATATGTAATTTTTTTTCAAAGAAGAATGTTTGAAACAAGGAATAACCATGCAAGCCTCAGACACAATATAGTAACAAATTTGGTCCCTTGAGATCAGAAATACAATGTTACAAGTGTAAAACCTTTGGACATATAGCCATAGTTTTTAAAATGAAGATACCAACATTAATAAATGAGGAAATGTCCAACAAGGTATGGATCAAACACAAGAACAACTACAAATGTGGAATTTCTCTTCAAGATTGAGTCTGAGAAATGTCACTTGGGAAAAGAAGATGAATGATGGATCTGGCATAGAAAAATGGGGCATATACATTTTAACAATTTGGTCAAATATACAAAAATCCAAGGAGTACATAATATGCCTAAAGTTACAAAGCCCGCTAACTCTCTATGTGAATAGTTTCAACATGGAAAACAAACAAGAGTACATTTCAAGACAAAAGACCATTCTTCTACAAAACCTTTGGAGCTCATTCACATTGAATGTAGACAAACCAAGAGAAAAAATATTGAATGGTAAAAAATGTTTCATGCTAGTTATTCATGACTATACTAGGATGACATGGGTATGTCTTCTCAATAGGAAGTCAGAAGCTTTTGGATGTTTCAAAAAATTCAAGGAAATGGTCGAGAATGAAATAGGGTCATGAATTGAATGCCTTGGATCTAAAAACAATGGAGAATTCACTTTAGATGAATTCAATGAGTACTTTGAAGAGAAAGGAATAAAGAGACAATTTTCAGTAGCCATAACACCTCAGCAAAATGGAGTTGTTGAAAGAAAGAGTAGATCAGTAATGGAAATGGCTCAAACCATGTTGAATGAAATATTTTGGGGACACATAGTTCATACAACCGTACACTTCTTAAACATAGGATTACTCAGAAGAAAAAATGATAAAACTCCCTACGAGCTATGGATAGGAAGAGAGGAAAATGTACGACACTTCAGAATTTTTGGAAGCAAGTGCTATATCAAAAGAGAAGACAAGCAGATTGGAAAATTTGACCCTCGAGTAGGCGAGGAATTTTTTCATTGGATATTCATCCAAAACAAAATCTTACAAATGCTACAACTTGATATTAGACAATGTGATTGAAAGTTTCAACATGAATATAGATGAGGGCCGACTAACATCATCCAGAGAAGACTCAGAAGAATTAGACGATGAAGAAGAGGAAGTTTTCAATCAGAAAGAAATGAAAAAAATTAAAATGGAAGAACATATAGAATCTAGATGAAGAACAACTCTCAGAAGATGAAGAGAAAAATCAGCCAATTATGGAACAAGAAGAACAGAAGGATGAACATATACCTAAGAAAAGGTGCTAGAAGAATCATCCATTAGATCAAATTATTGGTGATAAGGATGTCAAAATAGGAAGTAGAAGAAAACAATCCGAAAGAAATGAGAAGGTACATTTCTCTATATTCTCTACAACTAAACCAAGAAATTTTGCAGAGGAAGTTATAGATGAGTAGTGGATGAAAGCAATGGAAGAAGAATTAGATCAAATTGATAAGAATAAAACATGGGAAACTATTCCTAGACCAAGCAACAAGAATTTGATCGGAACAAAGTGGGATTTCAAAAACAAAATGAATGAAGATGGATAAGTGATTAGAAACAAGGATCGATTGGTTTGTAAAGGCTATTCGCATATCCAAGGAATAGACTTTGAAGAAACATTTGCAGCAGTAGACAGAATGGAATCTATCATAATTATATTGGCTTATGCTTGATCCAAAGACATCAAAGTGTATCAGATGGACGTAAAATAAGATTTTTTAAATGGGAAATTAGAAGAAGAAGTTTACATCAAACAATGAGAAGGATTTCAACTTTCAGAAAACAAGGACTATGTATGCAGACTCAAAAGGGATTTATATAGGATAAAGAAAGCACTTAGATCTTTGCACTCCATATTGGATAGGTACTTGAAACAAAAAAAAAAACTAAGAGGGTAAGTGCAGATAGCAATTTGTACATCAAGCAGGACAATGACATCATAGTAATCATTGATGTTTATGTTGATGATATCATATTTGGAAATGATGATGATTCATTGAGTCAAAAATTTGCTAAGTACATGAAGAAAGAGTTTGAAATGTCATTATTTGGTGAATTGACCAAAGAACATAAGGAATTTTTATTGCTCAAATGAAATACATCAAGGAAATGTTAAATAAATTCCAGATGGAATATGGTAAACCTATGAGTACTCCTATGATCACCTGTTGTAAACTTAGCAAGGAAGATGAATATAAAGAAGTTGATCAAAGCATCTATAAATTAATGATTGGTAGTATGCTATATGTAAAAGACTCAATACCAAATGTGATGCAAGCCAATGGAAAAGTTGCAAGATTCCAAGATGCTCCAAAGGAAACTCACATTATAGCAGTTAAAAGGACCTTCAGATATCTCAAAGGGACTATGGACTTTGGACTTTGGTATCCAAAAGGAAATGAGCTAACATTGATAGCTTATTTAGACAAGAGTGGGAAGGATGTGTTAATCACAGAAGAAGAACCATTGGAACAACATTCTTTCTAGGAAATTGTCTAGTATCTTGGTTAAGCAAAAAGTAGTCTTTAGTGTCCTTATCAACCACATAAGCAAAATATATAGCAGTAGCATCTTTTTGTACTCAGATTCTTTAGATGAAGAAAACTGTGTAAGACATACATGTGACATGTAATGAGCTGATTCCAATCTATGTGACAATATGAGTGCCATTAGTATCTCGAAAAAGCGAGTTATGCACTCCAAGACTAGGCACATTCCAATCAAATTTCACTTTCTTTAGGAAGAAGTTACATAAAAGAATATCAAGTTGGAATATATCAGGACAAAAGAACAGGCTGCATAAATTTTTACTAAGCCTCTCCCAAGAGAGTTTTTTGAGCACCTCAGAGAAAAATTGGGAGTCATACTATCTCCTAATTGAATTGATCTATCTTCAACAACACAACAATATGACAGGGGGAGCGTGCCAGATGTACCTTTTTTCATTGATGTCAAAGGGGGATAAAAAGTTGAACAAGGAAGGTAAAGGAAGCATGTTCTAAGGGGGATATTTTTGGAGAAAGTAAGATCATTCAAAGGGGGATCTTTGGAGTTCCCATCAATGACAAAGGGTGATATTGTTGACTAAATTGTCATTGATGCTAACAAGTGTGGGTCAAGGAGATTGTTGACTAAATTGTCATTGATGGAAATAAGTGTGTGTAAATGTGTCGTGGTGCCCCTAGAGGAGCCCTTGAGGGTTAGAAGTCAGTCAATGTCAAAGGAGACCATTTGAAATTGTCCAAGTCGAAGTATGAAGCCCTTGTATCCCTTTAGACAATGACAAAATCCCTAAACACCATGTAGAGTGTTTGAGTAACCCTAACTTTTTTATGGGTCTTGAGTACCACATTGTATGCCCTAGTACCCTAGAAAGAGTCCTTGGTCGGTTAAATAAGTATAGAACTTCAAAGAGTCGAAATGACCCATTATGTGGTCATTTGTTTTTTTAATTAGGTCATGGTACCCTAGGAGAAGTCTAGGCATCCCCACACCTTGGTGGATTTGGGGTCATTGATACCATTGATATGATGACTATATGGCAGAGAACTTCTCCTTGTTGATGTTAAGTATGTGGATGTGAATACCATTGAATCCCTCATGAATTTGGTGATGTCCATTAAATATTTTGACCTTGGAACTTATGCATAAGGTTACATGGTCTTTGGCACCTTTATGTGTGGAGTCTTGATCTCCTGTACAAATTGAAGAATATAATGGTATTATACCAATAGTTTGTGAATAAAATCATAAGAGGGAAATATTCCTCTTCAATCCATTTCCGTTGATATGTGGAGAATCTTCTAACTCCTTATGGTTAAAGCGATATGAATTTTTGAAGTTGATGTACCCTATTTTTTTGGGTCAACTAACCAAAAAATTAGAATTTAATTATTTATAATTTTGAATTGCATGTCAGTGAGTTTGAGGTAATAAATTTCCTCCACAACATATATAAATAGATATCAAACATTTCATTTTTTTTTATCAATCAAGTCTCTCTTTGGTAATTCACAACCCTTGGAGAAAAGTGTGAAACTGTGTGGAGGAGAAATTTTTGGGCATCTTCACTAAAATTGACATAACCTTCTCATACGGAATCAAAATTACAAAATTCTTGGCTCGTTGGAAATCTTGTTACGTGGGCTATGTGGTGAAATGATATAGATTTTAATTTTGGTTTTTCCATTTTTGCTTCATCTTTTGATCTTTGAAAATGTATGGTTCATATTTAATCTTAGTATGTGAGCCTCTATATTGGTATATATATTTGAATTAATTATGGAGGCTATGGTAATAATGTTGCATAACTCTATGCTATGATATGATACAATTTATGATGATAATGCATGTACACTTTGTGATGTTGATGCCCTCCTATACAATATGATGTACATGCATACCATAGTGTTATGATTCTCTCCAATTCACTATGGTGTATACTTGTTGTTGATGATGCATACATGGTGCACACTGAGATGATGATGATGTATATTTGATGATGAGGATGCATACCCTATGACAATGATGCATACCTATGATGATGATGCATAACTTATGTTCAGTGAAAGAAAAGAAGAATTCCTTGTTCAGTAATTATGTATGATGTGGTGTACAAGGATGTACATGAGTAGTGTATGGCATTGAAATGACTTGTTGGTATACAAGGATAATTTGGCAGTGATCAAAGTGCATATGTTATCAGCAATATATTTAGATTTTTGTTTGACAAGTTCATAGATTCGGAAATATTTTTCTTATCTGGGTGGAAGGATGAGGCAAGGAAAGAAGGTTGCAGCCTCCTTCTAGTTGTAGCAGAAAAACTAGGGAGTTGTAGCTTCCTTCAATTTGTAGCTTGTAAATTAGGAGGACGTAGCCTTCTTCCAAGTGTAGCTAGAAAATTGAATTCGTTGTATTAAGGGGGTTGTTGCCTCTCTCCAGTTATTTCTGAAAAACTATTTTAAAAAGGATTCCATGGTTTTACCCCTAGGACTTGGGTTCCCACATCAAAATTATTGTGTACTGCACAACTTGTTATTTTTATACACATTATTGATATGCAATGATTGGTGGTCAACAACTTTCTTATGATTAAAAATTTTAGATTGTGCAAATTTTGAATCATCCCCCTCTCACTATTTCAACATTTTCTTTTGGTGATTTGGATTCTAGAAACAGTTGGATATTGTTTTAAGCATCAAAGATAATTTTTTGATGTAAAATTTTTTTGACCAAAATTCTCATGACAATACATAATGAGTCAAAAATTTTAGTGTCGGTGCTATTAGGGGAGGTTTGGTAAAGACCACCCCCAAAAGTGACTTTTGGAGTCGGAAGTCAACCTCACCTAAAAGTCAAATTTGTTGTAGTGAGCTAAGAATTACAACTCTAGTAAATGGTATGTTGACAGTGGTTTCTCCAAGCATATGATAGGTAAAAAAAGTGCTTTTTTCAATATCATTTGAAAATGATAACGGATCTGTATATTTTGGGAATAACAATTCAGCAAAACTTAATTGGTGAAGGGAACAATAAAAATCAGAATTAAAAAATCCATGTCTAGAAATGTCTTGCTTGTAGAAAACACGAAGCACAATCTACTAAGCATCAGTCGATGTGTGATCAAGGACGTGAACTCACCTTCAACTCAAAAGGATACAAAATAAGGAAGAAAGTATCATGAAAGTTAGTAGCCATAGCCACTAGGATTCCCTACAACATATACGTGTTGGATGAGATTGAGTCCAAGAAATATCACTTGGGAAAAGAAGATGAAAGATGGGTTTGACACAGAAGAATGGGGCATATACATTTTGACAATTTGATCAAAATCTACAAAAACCAAGCAGTACAAAATATGCATGAAATTACAAATCCCACTAACTCTTTATGTGAACATTGTCAACATGGAAAAAAAACAAGAGTACATTTCAAGACAGAAGAGAATTATTCTACAAAACATTTGGAGCTCGTTCACATTGACTTATGTGGACCAACCAAGAACAAAGGACTGAATGGTGAAAATTATTTCGTGCTATTTATTGATGACTATACCAGGATGACATGGGTATGTCTTCTCAACAGGAAGTCAGAAGCTTTTGGATGTTTCAAAAAATTCAAGGAACTAGTCGATAATGAAATAGGTTCACGAATTAAGTGCCTCAAGTCTGACAATGGTGGATAATTCACTTTATATGAATTCAATAAGTATTGTGAAGAGCATGGAATAAAGAGACAATTTTTAGTAGCCAAAACACCTCAACAAAATGGAGTTGTTGAAAGAAAAAATAGATCAGTAATGGAAATGGCTCGAACCATGTTGAATGACTCCAAGTTGAATGAAATTTTTTGGGGACATGTAGTTCATACATATTGAACATAGGATTACTTAGAACCAAAAAAGATAAAATCCCTATGAGCTATGAACAAGAAGAGCAGGAAATGTATGACACTTCATAATTTTTGAACGCGAGTGCTACATCAAAAGAGAACACAAGCATATTGGAAAATTTGACTCTCAAGTAGATGAGGGAAATTTTGTTGGATATCCATCCAAAAGGAAATATTACAAATGCTACAATTTGATATTAGACAATGTGATTGAAAGTGTCAACATGAAGATATATGAGGGAAGACTCAGAAGAATCAGAGAAGAGAAGACTCGAAAGAATCAAACAATGAAGAAGAGGAAGCTTCTGATCACAAAGAAATGAAGAAAATTAAAATGGAAGAACATCTATATGAAGAACAAATCTCGGAAGATGAAGAAAAAAATCATCCAATCATGGAACAAGAAGAACAAAAGGATAAACATATATCTAAGAACTGGTGCCATAAGAATCATCCATTAGATAAAATAATTGGTGATAAGGATTCCATAATAGGAACTAGAAGAAGATTATCTGGAAGAAAGGAGAAGGTACACTTCTCTCTATTGTATACAACTAAACCAAGAAATTTTGCAGATGCCAGTATAGATGACGAGTGGTTCAAAGAAATGGAAGAAGAATTAGATCAAATTGATAAGAATGAAACATGGGAACTTATTCCTAGACAAAGAAACAAGAATGTGATTGGAATAAAATTGGTTTTCAGAAACAAAGTGAATGAAGATGGACAGGTGATCAGAAACAAGGATTGATTGGTTTGTAAAGGCCATGCTCAGATCGAAGGAATAGACTTTGAAGAAACATTTGCACCAGTATCCAGAATGGAATCTATCAGAATGATATTGTCTTATGCTTGCTCCAAAGACATCGAAGTGTATCAGATGGATGTAAAATCAACTTTTCTAAATGGGGAATTAGAAGAAGAAGAAGATTACATCGAACAACCAGAAGGATTTCAACTTTTAGAAAACAAGGACTATGTATGTAGAATCAAAAGAGCTTTATATGGGCTAAAGAAATCTCCTAGAGATTGGTCCTCCACATTGGACAGGTACTTCGAAAAAAAAAACTTTAAGAGGGGAAGTGCAGATAGAAATTTGTACATGAAGCATGAAAATGGAATCATACTCATCATTGAATTTTATGTCGTTGATATCATCTTTGGAAGTGATGATGATTCACCGAGTCAAAAATTTGCTAAGGACATGAAGAAAGAGTTTGAAATGTCATTACCCGATGAATTAAGCTTCTTCTTGGGACTCCAGATATGTTAAAGAACAAAAGACATTTTTATAGCTTAGACAAAATACATCAAGGAAATGTTAAAGAAATTTTAGATGGAAGATTGAAACCTATCAGTACTCCTATGATCACCAGTTGTAAACTCAACAAGGAAGATGAATATAAAGAAGTTGATCAAATTTTCTATAGATCAATGATTGGTAGTCTGCTATATGTAATCGCCTCAAGACCATATGTGATGCATGCCATTGGACAAGTTGCAAGATTCCAAGCTGCTCCAATGGAAACTCACATTTCAGCAGTTAAAACGATCTTCAAATATCTCAAAGGGACTATAGAATTTGGAATTTGGTATCCAAAAGTAAATTAGCTCACATAGATAGCTTATTCAGACGCATATTGGGAAGGATGTTTTGATGATAGAAGAAGCACCAGTGGAACAACATTCTTTTGAGGCAATTTTCTGGTATCTTGGTTGAGCAAAATGGAGTCTTTAGTTTCCTTATCAACCGCAGAAGCAAAATATATAGTAGAAACAACTTGGTGTACTCAGATTATTTGGATGAAACAAACCCTGCAAGACATACACGTGACATGTAATGAGACGATTCCAATTCTATGTGACAATACAAGTGCCGTCAGTATCTCCAAGAATCCAGTTATTCACTCCAAGACCAAGCACATTCCAATCAAATTTCACTTTCTTCAGGAACAAGTTACAGAAAAGAATATCAAGTTGGAATATATTGGGACAAAAGAACAGGTTTCATACATTTCTATTAAGCATCTCCCAAGAGAGACTTTTGAGTACCTTAGAGAAAAATTGGGAGTCATACTATCTCCTAACTGAATTGATCTATCTTCAACAACACAACAATAAGAGAGGAGAAGCATGAAAAATGTACCCTTTTCCATTCATGCCAAAGGGGGAGAGAAATATGAAGAAGGAAGGTAAAGGAAGCCTACTCTAAGGGGGAGATTTGTGGACAAAGGAAACTCATTAAAAGGGGGAGATTTGGAGTTGTCATCAATGACAATGCCAGAGATTGTTGACTAAATTTTCGTTGATGCCAATAAGTGTGTGTTGAGGATATTGTTGAATAAATTGTCATAGATGGCAACAAGTATGTATCAATGTGTCTTGGTTCCCCTTAATGAGCACTTGATGGTGTGTTGCAGCTGCAATGTTTTCCCAAATTTTAAAAAAATTTGGACCCTCCTTTTAATTTCTATCTGGCCTAGATCTGCTTCTGATTGCTGAACTTTGTTATCCCTTGATGCAATTTTTTATCTTTGAGGTTAAATTGAGTTAAATAGCTGAATGAATATCTTTTGTCTGCTGATGATGTTGACTCGAAATTGAAATTTTGGTTTGTCCTTATTTTTCGCTGTCGGGAAGTCTGTTGACAGTGAATTTGGGCCGTAGTCATCTACACAGCCGCCGTTGCGGAAGCCTACTTATGAACGTCTCGATGGACAGTTCTGATGTTCACCGATGTCATTCATTACATTTGTTTCTTTGGACTGTCGGAATTTTTTTTTTATCACGGTCGAAGCATCAATCTTCTGTATCGCCACCATTTCAGAGGACAGATAAAGAATGGGCCGATGGTTAGTTTTTCTTTCGTCGATTACGTGGCTTTATTGGTTTAAATTTTTGCTTTGCGATGAACTTTTCTTTCTCCCTCAGAGAGGTTTTATGACTTTGATCGGAAGCCATAGTCTAATTGTGTTTCGCCGTTGTGGCTCTGGAGTGGACTAACCATCCGCCATATAACTTTTCTTTTTGCCGATGTGTGGTTAAACCTTTTATCTTTACAATGATATATTTTTGTTTTTATTGGAAGTTTTTTGAACATTGAACTGGGGCCATAGTTGTTTATGCGACCACCATTGCAAAATCCAACGTATGAACATTCCTACAGATTAGTGCTTATCCTTGCCAATCGTCGATGCCTTTGTTCTTAGTGGGTAATGGTTCTGATTTCTGATGCATAGACGGCAGTGTTTAATGTTTTATTTCACCGACTTTTTATATTGACCCGAGATCCTTAGCCTATAAAATTTTTGCTATTGCTGTGGATTAGGGAGATAAATTTTCGACTTATAGTTTTCTCGCTGATGGGGTTTTCCCGCTATTTTTTTGTGAGCTCTTAACATATTTCATGGGCGACAAAAGTTATCTATTTTTTATCAAGTTAGGGTTTTGTGATGAGAACACAGGGTAGGGTACCACATTTAATGATGATTCTTATTGGTAGTATAGTTTACATTTATCGAAGTTAGATGTTTCAAATGCAGTCCGCCTTAATGTTGTATTTCTCATTTTAACTACAGACAGATTTAGAAGAATGTTCAAATCCAGTATGATGATCGCTGCTGTAGAGAAGACGTATCTAAAGGACAAAGAAGAAGGGAGCTAGCTGAAGAAAAGAAAAATGAAGAAGCAGAAATAGAGAAAAGAAGAAGAAATTCAGGTCTAAGCTCAACAGGATCTAGCAAGAGACCGACGGATTATTGAACAAAAAAATAAATAGAGGCAGAGGCCCAGGCTTGGAAAAGTTCAGCAGTTACCAATCTGGTCCCTTTTCATAAAAATGCTCTTAAATCGTAAATCTGAAATGTAACGTTTGTATGAGTCATGAGCACTCAAAAAATGAAAAAACTGTGTGATTAAATGGTTGGGGGAGCCCAAAGGTCACTCGGTCAGGCAACCCAAAGGTTTTGCTATTTTTGTATAAATATAGGAAATTTAGAGGGAATGAGAGAATTTTTCCCAATTAGACTTGTGAGAACATGTTGTAAGAAGAACTATTTCCTTTTGCAATAGATAATTACATTTTTTCCTGTTGTAGAAAGCTTTGGTGGAATGTTCAAATGCTGTGCAATGGATGTTGTTGAAGGGGAACTATTTCGTTTTCAGCTTTTATCCATTAACTGTGAGATCATTCTAACTTTTTGAACCTATGTTCTTGTATGAATGTTCTTGGGTTTCTTTTATGAAAATTTCCACTATGAGTAATGAATGTTGTTCATAAAAAATTGGGTATCTGGTTGTTCAAATATCTTTAAATGTTCATGTGTTTTGAAAGAAGTATTAGCTATCTGTGATTTTTCATAATGCATGTACAAAATACATTACTCATTAATGAATGATAATCTTGCTCCCCAGGGATAGGTTAGGTAGTTAGTTTTATTTTTCGACTATGTGTGATTTAGATGTGAGAGATTTTAAGATGAGAGGTAAGAACCTGCGCATCACATTGTGACCGCTCATATTCTCTATCAATCTGCATTCTTAGATAGGCACTTGCATCTCATATTTAAAACAAAAAACAAAAAAATATACAAGGTGGACTGGGCCGCAACCGGTAAAACCTTTTATTTTTGTTACTTGACCTACGGTAGCTGGACTGTAAACCAGACGGATTCCCCATACCAAACAGTCATGGGCTAGTTGGGAACGTTGACTGGGGAGAATCCCTTGTTGTTGTTTCCTGTGATTTTCCAGGCCTCAATAGTCTTTTGGTGCTAGAAGGAGGGCCGCTAGTGCATGGCTGGCCAAGGAAACTCGTTTCCTGGAAATTACTCCACCAGTGATAGTTTAAAAAGCAGTTTGTTTCCCAATCCAATTCCTGAAGAGAAGTGGAAAGAACACTTGTTTTCTATTGATAACGAAGTTGTTAATGATATGAGAAGACATACCAGGGCTTATGTGAAGAATATTGGAGGATTATCGATTATCCTTGACTTACCTAGAAGAGAATACAAGAAGAAAGACCGTTCTGTATTGGAAGACTCAGTGTTGGTTGGATACTTGGAAGAACTTGTAGAAACAACTTTATAGGAAGTTGTTCATCCTTTAGATCAAGTAGGCCCAGAAACACCTTACAGTTCAGCTATTCATACTCCTATTCACTCACCACCTCACTCTCCACCCAGACTCATGGCAGGTGTAAATGCAAATCAGCCACCTAACCCTCCAAATCCACCACCTGCTTGGAAAGCCAAATCACCTTTAAACCTAACTCCTCCTTTGCATGATTTACCTCAAGATTTTGAGAAAATGCTGCCCAAATTTGATTCAAGTGAAAATATTTTAGTAGATGATCACTTTCAAAGCTTTTACTTGGCCATAGAAGGATTAAGGGCTGGAGAACACGAAGATGTTGTTTGCAGACTTTTTCCACATACCTTGAAAGGGGCAGTAGCCTCATGGTATTTTGGTTTTTTTACAAACTCAATCCCAGACTGGGATACTTTTTAAAGGATATTCAAAAATAAATATGTATCCCAGAAAACCCATGCAGCACTAATGAAAGGACTGTATGCTTTGAAGAAAGAAAGAAAAGAGAAGGCACATAGTTTCAACCAAAGGTTTGCCACTTATCTTTAAAAAAATTCTGAAATTGATAAGCCCTCAGATAAAGTTCTGATTGAGTATTATACTTCAGCTTTAGGGCCTGATTTGGACATGTTTTCCAAGATGAAAGACAAACCTATGTTATCAGAAACTTATGAAGAGGATGAGAGAGTAGAAGCTGAAAGAGAGAGCATTGAGGATTATCCTGAGGAGTCAAGAGAGAAAACTTATTGGAAGAAACCCTTATTACTGTCTAAGCCTAAGGAGGAGGATTCACATGACTATGAAGGGATGGTAAAGATGATGCAGAAACTACTAAAAAAATAATAGATTTGTAAAAGGAAAAGGAAGCTCAGAAATCCTACAAGCATTACTATAAGAGAAGAGAGGACAACAATCAATCCAAACCTCCCCCACATAGTCCTACATCAATGAACTTAATATAGGTGGGTATGGATAAATTTTGCACCTTTCATCAACAACCCCATTCAGAAAAAAAATTTCCCTCAATGGATCAATTCAATGACATTAGTTATGAATCAGCTATTGGATTCTAAACTAACAGAAGCTGATGATGAGGAGGAAAAGGGTAATAAATCCACAGAAAAAAGGGAAGAGGATACCATGGTTTTATGGGATTGTGTCTCACTTTTTGATACAGAAGATGAAGGTGATCTGAAACAAGAGGATGTATCAGAAGCAAATGTGACAAATAGAAGTCAAGGCTTTATAAAATAAGATCGGTTAGTACTCCTGAAAATTAAGAGACTCCAAAAGAATGTAAAGAAATTTCATAAAAACACCACAGCTGATAAAATTCTTGAGTTTACCATTACCAATCAAGATCCTAAGCAAATCAACATGCATGTTAAGCTAGCTGCTGAGAAAAGTGATAATGTAGAAAAGAATCTAGAAGAACATAAGATGGAATATGATGTTGTAGAAGATATTAAAGGGGCTAAAGCAAATATTTCATTATTTGAAATGTGCAATATACCTCAACAGAAAGAAAAATTGTTAAAAGCACTTGAAATACCTGAAGAGAAGCTTCCCACTGAAAATCAACCTAAAGAAGAATAAGTTGGTGAAGCAAGTGCCGGAGGTAACACCAGATACAAAACCCCACCATTTCTATTAAATTTTGAAATTTTCAATCATAACGTGCACAACTGTTTAGTTGAATCAGGGGCATCAATAAATGTTATGCCACTTTCAGTCTCCAAAAAGATAAATGGACAGCCTAAACCATCTACCTGGTAGGTGATTCAGCTAAACAGAACAAATGTGAAGGTGATTGGGGAAATGGAGGATGTTTTGATTCGATTATCTTCAAATGAAAAGGTATGTCAATTCATCGATATTGTAGTGGCAAACATACCTAAATCTTATGGACTTGTTTTGAGTTGGGATTGGTCAGCAAAGCTAAATGGGTATTTTGCTTCAGATTGGTCATATATGTGGTTTCCTTATAAGGGAAGTCCAAATCAAATTAAAGTATTAAGAGAGCCCCACATGAAACACAATGTCACTCAGTTGGAGGGTAAGAATGAACCAGTGAATTATGTATTAGGGAATTACTTCATTGAGCTAGAAATGGGAAACTACCAAGCGAAAGAAGCTAGTGGTACATCAGACACCCATCCTGATCTCCTTCAATTTTCAGAGACTAATGAAATTGATTGTAAAATAGTAGACTTAGCTTTAGATGTAGATTTTGAGTCATGTACAATAAAAGTAAATAGTTTTTGGACACATTTTTTATGGATCTAAGACATTGGATGGATCAGGAGCCGGTTGTGTCCTAATTGATCCAAAGAAGAATAAACACTTCCTTTCATGTAGATTAGAGTTTGAATGTACCAATAACACAACCGAATATGAAGCATTAGTTCAGGGACTAAGAAAATCAATTGAATTAAAAGTAGAAAATTTGAAAGTGTATGGGGATTCTGAAATAATTGTAAAACAAATTCAAAATCAGATACATTGCATTTCACCTCATTTAAAAGCTTATCAGAATGAAGTGTGGGATTTTCTTAAAAAATTTTATGCATTTAATACTGTATCGATTACTAGACTAAAAAATGCAGCAGCTGACTTGTTAGCTACCTCAGCTGCAAGGCTTGTACCCTCTAATAACAAATGTTTTATAGAATTACTATTCAGGCCTTCAGTTCCAGACATGATTACCAATTTATGAGTTTTTGATGATGATCAACAGATTTTGGAATGTTTGACTAATGATGAGACTTTCAAAGGGGCAATCATTGATGATGAAGAACATCAAGTTGAGATAAAATTCATCAATTTTATTCCTAAAGGAGTCAATACTTTAGAGCGAATGTTTGATCTAAACGACAAATTTAGAAGACCAGCAAATGTCAAGACTCATAGGTCATCTTTACAATTTGAGATGATAAATTTAGGAACTCAAGTTGAGCCCAAATATGTGAATTTGGGAAAGTGTTGCTCCCCAGGTGAAAGAAATAAGTTCATCAGTTTGTTCAAACAGTACAAATATGTTTTTGCCTCATCACATGAAAATATGAAAACATATGAAACCAAGATTATTCAGAATGTCAAACCCTATTAGATCTGGAGTTAAGCCTTATCAACAGCCTTTAAGAAAAATGCATCCAAAACTGAAGCCTTTAATTCAGAATGAGGTGAATAAATTATTAGATGCCAAAATAATATTCAAAGTCAGACAGTCAGAATGGGTTTCGAATCTAGTATCGGTAAGGATGAAATATGGAGAAATTAGGCTATGTGTGGATTTGAGGAACCTAAATTGTGCTTTGGATAAAGACAATTATCCAGTCCCATCCATGGAATAGATATTACAGATGGTCTTGGGGTCTGAGTTATTTTCATTACTAGATGGATTCTCTGGTTACAGTCAAGTGTTAGTAGCTGACGAAGACAGACTTAAGACTACATTCAGAACAAGGTGGGGAACTTTAGCATACAGAAGGATTCCCTTTGGACTCATAAATGCTAGGGCTACTTTCTAAAGGGCTATGGATATAGCTTTCCATGGTCTAATTGGATGTAGTGTTGTAGTATATCTCGATGACATCACAATATTTTCAAAGAAGAGAGAAGAACACGCATTCCATCTTAAACAAATGTTCGAGCGTTGCCAAAAATATGGTATCTCATTGAATCCAAAGAAGTGTACGGTTTGCCGTTATAGAAGGAAAGCTACTGGTTCATGTCATTTCTAAAAAACGGACTCCATAGACCCAGAAAGGATTAAAGCAATCAAATAGATCCCTTTACCCCATAACAAAAAAGGTATGCAATTATTCATGGGGACGATTAATTTCATGCGAAGGTTTGTATCGGATTTCGCTCAAATTGTTAAACCTTTGCAGCAAATGGTGAAACAAAGTGTATAATTCAAGTGGATTGATATAGAGAAGAACGCATTTAGCAAAATAAAGACATCTATTTCTCATGCTCCATCCCTTAAAAGTTTAGATTTCGGAAAAGATTTTATTTTGTACACTTTCGCGTCTGATGATTCATTGGCAGCGGTGCTTACTCAGAAGGAAGATGGGGGAGATGAGTACCCCATATCATTTATGAGCACTGGTCTACAGGGGGCTAAATTGAATTACCTAGCTGTGGATAAAAAAGCTTATGTAGTCTTCAAAGCGGTAAAACAATTCAAACCACACATACTTAAGAACCAGACAAACGTAATAGTTCCACACCCAGCTGTGAGGTCTCTTTTTGTACAAAAGGAATTGGGAGAAAGAAGAGGCAATTAGGTGATGGCTTTACAAGAATATGACCTCGAATTCAAACTAGCATCCATAATTAAGGGTAAGGACTGTGCAAACTAATGGTTGAGGGTAAAAACAATGAAGAAAACAATTGGGAAAATGAAGCTGAGTTACATTTGATGGATGTATGTCCTCTTTTCATAGCTCCAGATTCCTGGTATCAAGATCTTGTGCATTACCTTCAGGAAGGATTGTTACTAGAACATTGGATTTCTAAGCAAAGAAGAGCACTACGCCTAAAATCAGCTTCATATCAAATAGTTGAAGGAATATTATTCAGGAATAATTATGATGGATTTCTTCTTATATGCTTAGAGAAATAAGATGCGAAGAAGGTCATGATAGAGCTACATGATGGGCTTGCTGGAGGGAATTTTTCTAGAGATACGACAGCCCATAAAATTCTTAGAGCCAGATACTATTGGCCCACATTGTTCAAGGATGCGCATGCCCATGTCAGGAAGTGTGATATCTACCAAAGGTGTGGGGGAAGACAAGCCAAAGCAGCAGGACCTTTGAAGCCTGTGATGATAACAAAACCATTTGAGCAGTGGGGAATTGATATCATTGGAGAAATAAAACCAAATTATTCCTTGCAGCATAAATATATCTTTACGGCAACTGATTACTTCGCTAGATGGGTCGATGCCATTCCGCTACGTAAATTCAATGAAGATGTGGCCATGGATTTCTTGCAGGACCATATTATGACCAGGTTTGGAGTTCCAATTTCCCTAATTTTCGATAATGCTACTTATTTTTCCTCTATTATATTACCTGCATTTTCTCATGAAAAGGGAATTAAGTTGCATTATTCTGCTAACTACTACCCACAAGGGAATGGTTTGGCAGAATCTACAAACAAGAATCTGATTAGGATCTTAAAGAAGACTATGATAGAAAACCAAAGAAGTTGACACTTAACATTACCGAACGCTCTTTGGGATGATAGGGTCACACCAAAAAATTCCTTAGGCATGTCACCATATACCCGTGTTTATGGAAAAGAGGCTATCTTGCCTCCTAACATCATGCTACCCTCTTCCATAATGTCTCAAGAGTCTAGAGGCACAGATAACGAAATCCTGCAAATTAGAATCTACAATCTTTTGAAGGCAGAAGAGTCTAGGTCCAGGGCCAAAGAACATTTTAAGAAACAGCAAGAAATAGTGAAAAGTTGGTTTGATAAGCACAAAGCTGGATAAAAAGAATTTGAAGTGGGAGACTCGATTCTTAAGTGGGATGACCTGCATGATGAAAAGGGGAAGCACACGAAGTTTCAATAGTTATGGGTAGGCCCTTTTCAGATTGCAACAAAACTTGGCCCCGCAACCTATAAATTGCAATATTTATAGGGGTGGGAAGAGAACTTACCAGTAAATGGTTTAGTTCTCAAACCTTATTTTTCCTGAGTTTTTGTTTTTTGTTTTTGTTTTGTTTTGTACATAAACAAATTTCTTTGTTTTTTTACTTTGACTTGTTTTATTTCTGTTTTGTTTTAGTTTAGATTTTGATTTATTTCAATAAAAGAGGTAAACTTTTGGGTTGCATGGAAAGCATCAAAGTTTTGGATTAACTAAAATCCTTGGGTATAATACTATGTACTATTGCTTTATCTAATAGAATTTCTTCCAGTTAAGCAGTTTTCCTAAATGACTATGAACACATTGAAGTCCTGCTTAATCCCTATAAAATAACTCAAGATCAAAAGGTCTGGAATACTATTTAGAGGCTCCATCCATTTCACATTTAAAAAATGTCCTAGGGGGTGACAGAAAAATACTCATGGAAAGGAAGCAAGGTAAACAATATATTATATATAAATGATCCCATGCCAAGAATTGAAAGCCAAAAGGAAGATAAGAGTCAAAAACTCCTATGAAAGCAATATGCATCAAAACAAAGTACTGAACCATATAAGTACAAGATCGCCAAAAGTTCTTCTTTGTTCATGAGCTGGAGATTAAATACATCTCTTACACAAAAGGACACCATGGATAGAGAATCCTGAATAAAAATTTAGAAAGAAAGGCATGCAGGAGGACTCAAATGAAAGGACAAAAGTCCAAAAGCACAAAAGTGCAAAATGGCATCGTAATGAGGAACAAATGAATATTTTTGTTTACCATATGTTATGATCCTATGGTGTCCGAGCTGGAAGCTACCCGAAGATAGAGGTAAAAAATGAAACTCATCTTCCTGGCCTCAAAAGAGTTATCTTGACTTTGAGTTCTTGGTTTCCATTTCCCTAAAATTGGACTATCATCAATGACTAAAAGTACATATAATTGCCATTTGGGAAATCCAGATATCTAGAAGAATTCAACATGTTGGTTTTATTGTTAAACAGTCTGTTACTTAAGGAAGAAGTTGTCCAGAGATCCAGGTTCACCAGGTAGTTGCTAATTGTTGTAGCTGCAATGTTTTCCCAAATTTTAAAAATTTTTGGACCCTCCTTTTAATTTCTATCTGGCCTAGATTTGCTTCTGATTGCTAAACTTTGTTATCCTCTGCTGTAATTTTTTTATCTTTGAGGTTAAATTGAGTTAAATAGTTGAATGGATATCTTTTGTCTGCTGATGATGTTGACCCAAAATTGAAATTTTGGTTTGTCATTATTTTTCGCTGTCAGGAAGTCTGTTGATAGTGAATCGGGGCCATAGTTATCTATGCAGCCGCCATTGCGGAAGCCTACTTATGAATGTCTCGATGGATAGTTTTGATGTTCACCAATGTGATTCATTGCATTTGTTTCTTTGGACTGTTAGCGTTTTTTTTTTAATCGTGGTCGGAGCATTAGTCTTTTGTATCGTCGCCGTTTTGGAGGACAGATAAAGAATGGGCCGATGGTTAGTTTTTCTTTCGCCGATTACGTGGCTTTATTGGTTTAAATTTTTGCTTTGTGATGACCTTTGCTTTCACCCTCGGAGCGGTTTTATGACTTTGATCGGAAGTCATAGTCTAATTGTGTTCCTTCATTGCGGCTCCGAAGCGGACTAACCATCCTCCATATAACTTTTCTTTTCACCGATGTGGGTTCAACATTTTGGCTTTGCGATGATATATTTTTGTTTTTATCGAAAGTTTTTTTAACATTGAATTGAGGCCATAGTTCTTTACACGGCTGTCATTGTAGAATCCAATGTATGAACATTCCTATTGATTAGTGCTTATCCTCATCGATCGTCGATGCCTTTGTTCTTAGTGCATAACGGTTTCGATTTCCAATGCATGGACAACATCGTTTAATGTTTTATTTCACAACTTTTTATGTTGACCGGGGATCCTTAGCCTATAAAGTTTCCACCGTTGCGGCGGCTTAGGGAGCTAACTTTCTGACTTATAGTTTTCCTACCGATGGGGTTTTCCCGCTGTTTTTTTGTGAGTTAGGGTTTTGTGATGAGAACACAGGGCAGGGTCTCACATTTGATGATGATTCTTATTGGTAGTATAGTTTACATTTATCGAAGTTAGATGTTTCAAATGCAGTCCACCTTAATGTTGTATTTCTTGTTTTAGCTGTAGACGGATTTAGAAGAATGTTCAGATCCAGTTTGATGATCACTGCTACAGAGAAGACGTATCTAAAGGACAAAGCAGAAGAAATCTAGCTGAAGAAAAGAAAAATGAAGAAGCGGAAATAAATAAAAGAAGAAGAAAGTCGAGTCTAAGCTCAACAGGATCTAGCAAGAGACCGCCGGATTATTGAACCAAAAAATAAATAGAGGTAGAGGCCCAGGCTTGTAAAAGTTCAGCAGTTACCAAGCTGGTCCCTTTTCATAAAAATGCTCTTAAATCATAAATCTAAAATGTAACATTTGTATGAATCATGAGCACTCACAAAATGACAAAACTGTGCGATTAAACGGTTGGGGGAGCCCAAAGGTCACTCGATGGGGAAACCCAAAGGTTTTTCTATTTTTGTATAAATATAGGAAAGTTAGAGGGAATGAGGGACTTTTTCCCAGTTAGACTTGTGATAACATGTTGTAAGAAGAACTATTTCCTTTTGCAATAGATAATTACAATTTTTCTTGTCGGAGAAAGCTTTGGTGGAATGTTCAAATCCTATGCAATGGATGTTGTTGAAGGGGAACTATTTTGTTTTCATCTTTTATCCATTAACTGTGAGATCGTTCTAACTTTTTGAACCTATGTTCTTGTATGAATGTTCTCTGGTTTCTCTTATGAAAATGTCCACTATGAGTAATGAATGATGTTCATAAACAATTGACTATCTGGTTGTTCAAATATCTTTAAATTTTCTTGTGTTTTGAAATAAGTATCAGCTATCTGTGATTTTTCATAATCCATGTACAAAATACATTACTCATTAATGAATGATAATCTTGCTACCTAGGGATAGGTTAGGTAGTTAGTTTTATTTTCCTCCTGTGTGTGATTTAGATGCGAGAGAGTTTAAGACGAGAGGTAAGAACCTGCGCATCACATTGTGACCACTCCTCGCATTCTCTATCAATCGGCATTCTTAGATACGCACATGCATCTCATATTTAAAACAAAAAACACAAAAATATACATGGTGGATCGAGCCACAACCGGTAAAACCTTTTGTTTTTGTTACCTGACCTATGGTATCCGGACTGTAAACTGGATGGATTCCCCATACCAAATAGTCACAAGATAGTTGGGAACGTTGACTGGGGAGAATCCCTTGTTGTTGTTCCCTGCAATTTTCTAGGCCTCAACACGGTGAGAAGTCAGTAAATTTCAAAGAGACATTTTGACCTTTTCCAATCCAAAATATGAATCCCTTGGATCCCTTTGGACAATGGTAAAATCCCTAAACACCCTGTAGAGTGTTTGAGTAACCATAAGTTGTTTTATGGTTCCCCAGTACCACAACATATTCCCTAGAACCCTAGAAAAAGTCCTTGGTGGGTTAAATTAGTGTAGAAATTCAAAGAGTCCAAATGAACCATTATGTGGTCATTTGTGTTTTTAATGAGGTCATGGTACCCTAGGAGAAGTCTAGGAACCCCCACACCTTAGTGGTGTTGGGGTCCTTGATACCCTTGATATGATGAGTATATGGTGGAGACCTCCTACTTGTTGATTTTGAGTATGTGGATGTGAATACCATTAATCCCTCATGCCTTTGATGATGTCCTTTAAATCCTTGAACCTTGGAACTTATGCATAAGGTAACATGGTCTTTGTAACATTTATGTGTGGAGTCTTGATGTCCTGTACAAATTGAAGAATGTGAGGGTATTAGACCAAGAATTTCCAAATAAACGCATCATAGGGAGATAGTCCTTGTCAATCGGTTTCAATTGATATATGGAGCATCTTCTAACTCCTTACTGTGGAAAAGATATGAATTTTTGAAGTTGGTGTACCCCACCTTTTTGGGTTAGCCGACCAATGAGGTGATAACTTCCTCCACAACCTATATAAATATATATCAACATTTAATGTGTTCATCACTCAAATCCCTCTTTGATAATTCACAACCCTTAGAGAAAAGTGCGAAATTGTGTGGAGGAGAAATTTTTGGGGATCTTCACTAAAAGTGGCATAACTTTCTCATACGGAATCATAATTAAAAAATTGATGGCTCATTGGAATGCTTGTTACAAGAGATATGTGGTGACACGATCTAGATTTTTTTTTGGTTTTTCTATTTGTTCATTATATTTTGATCTTAAAAAATGTATGGTCCATGCTTTTGGGTTTCTCTTGTGATGGCACATCTCTCTCATGGATAGAGTTCATCTTTGACCTTAGTCTGTGAGCCTCTATATTGGTATATATATTTGAAGCCATTATGTAGGCTATGATGATGATGTTGCTCTAACATCCTCAACCCTTCGACCGATGAAGATGATGCTACCATGGCATTAACCATCCGGGCAATTGCCCCATGAACATGTATGTACATAAAATGATGAAAGAAAATGCTTTGAACTAGAACATGCATACATGATTATTTATCATACAGCGGAAGCAAACATATGTTCATACAAGCATTCAACGTGTTCATCATAATTTATTAACAGTAAATATAATTGTAGAAGTAAAATAGACAAGATTACTTATCTTATAAAGAACTCATCCCACAACCAGCTACGTTGCTACAACGTTCCACCCAACCATAGGCCAACATGCTCCTTAATCTCTTAGCAACTCTGCCACCCCCAATATAGGCATGATTCCCAAGGAATAAGGAACAAGCAGGCTTACACATAGCCAAGGATACAAAAAACACAGCCAAGCCAACACAGTTGGGTTTATCAGGCCATCAACAAGACAACCAAGCCAACATGGTCAAGTTTATTAGGCCATCCAGGAGCTAGGAAAGACAAAATGCTAAGCTGGTGATCTCATTACAGAGCTAGGAACACCTACACTAGAACTAGCCCGACTTCTAAGACACCCACACAGGAAACATAAGAAATCAGCCCCTTCTCTACTACACAGTCCCTCGTCCCCTGACTTCCCTTGTAGTGCTATTCATGGGTTGTGGAGAAGAAATTCATCCCTCTAGCTCTGTCTGTGTGGTTCCCAAACACACCAGGTTTATCAAGCAAACCAAGGCCTCATCCCTACTCTAACACGGTTCGAAGACCAACCACTGCATACAAGCAGTTAGACAAGCGATTCACAGCTTGGATAGGGAAAACACTTTCTTGATTCGTTCTTGTCCCTATCGTGGCCAAAAGGACTCCATAAATGCTTACAGCAGCCCAAAACATAAAAACAGACACAACCATCAATGTGGAGAAACAAGATCCCTTTGTCAACAATGAAGCCACTGGGAAAACTTACACAGACCACAATGGGGAAGAAAATCAGGCTCCCAACCTGAGGGAAATTTTACACTAGACCCCCAAAATATAGAGGGAAAACACACCAGATACCACTCTGTGGAAAATGTGAATGACAACTGAAAAACAACTCCCCTTTTGGCTGCGTGAAATCAAACAGAAAGAATTATCTACATGAGGAACAGGATGTTTTTCCTTTCATGAGAATGAGCGACAATGGAGAATGGTGAGTGGGAAAGTGTGGGAGTGTTCACAGCACCATTGTGGAGAGAGTGGAATGATGGGCGTAGTCATTTCTTCTACCCAACGTGAGGTTAAATTCACTGGTGGAGTGTGCGTGTGGGAAAGGTCTGACAATCCTGCCACACTCCACTCCCAGTAAAATAACTGCCTCAACTACTTTGCAGAGCATTAAAGTGGTAGTTATATAATACAAGGTGGTGACACATGGTTTTTTCCCCATTGGTTCATGGTTTAACAATTCCCCCCCTTATCCTTGGGAAAATCATGCCCTTTACATTATGGTTGCAGTGAGCATAGCTGGTTGGGTTCATTTAATTAAAGATGTATATTTACATGATGACAAAACTTAATATGTATGCCGCATGCCCCAATATACCATTGGTGACAATTTCAATCTGAAACATAGCATAACCAATCGATGGTGGGGCCTTGGCCTTTAGCTCTGCACCATGATTATTTACAATATATACATCATATACATATAATTCAATGGGGTCAAAACTGGGGTGTTACAGTGGCATACCCTTATGCTATGATATGATACACTTTATGATGATAATGCATGTACACTCTATGATGTGGATGCATTCCTATACAATATGATGTACATGCATACTATAGTGTGATGATTCTCTCCTATGCACTATGATGTATACTTGTTGTTAATGATGCATACACAGTGCACACTGAGATGATGATGATGCATACCCTATGACGATGATGCATACCTATGATGATGATGCATGACGATGCATGCCTTAAGTTCAGTGAAAGAAAAGAAGAATTCCTTGTTTAGTAATTATGTATGATGAGGTGTACAATGATGTACATGAGAAGTGTATGGAACTGAAATGACTTGTTGGTATACATGGATAATTTGGAAATGATCAGAGTGCATAGGTTATCAACAACATATTCATAGTTTGGTTTGACAATTTCATAGGTTCGGCAACCTTTTTGTTATCTAGGTGGGAGGATGAGGCAAGGAAAGAAGGTTGCAGCATCATTCTAGTCGTAGCCGAAAAACTAGGGAGTTGTATCTTCCTTCAATTTGTAGCTTATAAATTAGGAGGTTGTATCCTTCTTCCATCTATAGCTAGAAAATTGAATTCTTTGTAATAAGGGGGTTGTTGCCTCTCTCCAGTTATTTCTGGAAAACTATTTTAAAAAGGATTCCATGGTTTTACCCCCAAGACTTGGGTTCCCACGTCAAAATTATTGTGTACTGTATAACTTGTTATTTTCATATACATTAGTGATATGCTATGATTGGTGATCAACAACTTACTTATGATTAAAAATTTTAGATTGTGCAAATTTTGATTCATCCCTCTCTCACTATTTCAACATTTTCTTTTGATGATTTGGGTTCTAGAAACATTTGGAGATTGTTTTAAGCATCAAAGATAATTTTTTGATGTAAAAAGTTTTAGACCAAAATTCTCAACCTCTTGATGCCACTCTAGATATTGATATATTTCTAAGTATAGAAAGATCAGCCCCATAAATGTTTGCATAAGGAAGTCATGTCTCCAATAAGTTGACCTATCATGTTGACCCATGCGGTACAAAGTAGCTCCATTACACCAAAATATGGAGCTAGTAATGTATGCAATTTAAGCAAAAATCTAAAGGGTATAAAATGCTAATCCCAACTAGTAGTTGATGCATATAAAACCCTAACGCTAACCTCAAATCAATATCATGACATTTCTAGATATTGTGCCACTAAAAAACGTAGGGGTTCTATTTATTATTATTATTATTATTATTGCTCCATAGTTTAATAGAGGAAATGAGGGGAATATTGGAGTGTACCATAAAACACTAATATATCTTTTAGCAACCATATAAACAATAATTCCCATGGAAGCTGAATAGTAAGGTCACATTCTTTTAAAAATAAAATTGCAATGGATACACCTCACCTTCTTCTTGGGTTTTCACATATTGGGTTTCCTAGGGTACATATTGTGTTCATTAAGTGGATGGTCTATTATTTTATTTATCTTCTATCATTCAAGGCTAAGACTATTTCAACATTTTATGTGGTACACTTGTAATATTAAAAGTTAGTCTTAAGTCAAAGATTGCATTACAAAGGCTTGAAAAAACTTGTTGCATATTATTATGATGGACTATTCTAGTTGAATGAGCATGAAAATTTACAAATTATCTTAACCTCATGTAGGCTCGCACACACAAACACACCTAGGTCCTTCACCCCTCCACACACATAACAAAACATTAGTACATCACCCATCTTGTTAGGGATTTTCTATTGTGTGTGCTCATGTGTGAGTGGATGCGAAGGAATGTGCACAAACAATCATACATTATGGAAATACCTTCTGTCCATGTAGTAAGGTTAGCGTTGAAGAACATATGTTTAATGTTAGGCTATCGTAGGATTGAGGGGGATAGTGTATGAATACCTCTATAAAATTTAGTAGTCAAATTGATGTGTGGAGGGGGGAGAGGGAGGGGATGGGGACTTCTCCCACAAACAAAGGGGTCTCACACACCAAATTAGTGTCTACTTAAAGTTGTGACCCTAAAAATAGATTTTTATTATTAATTTTGTTTATTTACCCATATAAATTCTATCATACTTACTTCTCATTAGCCCTGTCCTTATGTGTGTGCATATGCAAAGCTGAAAAGTAAAAGTGTTTTTTCCAATAAAAATATATGATGTGTGAACATGGGTGAGCCTAAAAAAACTTTCAACCCCACCAACCAGCTTAAAAAAAGAATATATATTTTAATGTAAATAAAACCATACCTCATCATCCATATGAGAATAAATCATAAGTCATTTCAATATAGGACAAAAAAATACCATGCAATCTACTAGATATACAAGAAATTTTTGGTAAATAATAATAGACACTGAAAAGTTTAAAATACATGGAAATTCTATTTTAAATTAATGTTATAAAAAGTATAAATCCATAATTATTTTATGTCATATAAATTTAAAGGAGTAGAGTGTACTCATCACCTTACTAGAGCCGACACACACATTGAATTCATTATGATATAAATTTGAGTGAGAAGTCTCCTCTTCTTATATAAAAGGAAAGGCATTCCAATTTCCATTCTGTCTAACAAAGAGGCATTCTTTTTTTGTGTCACAGTTTTGATTTAAGTAGTCATTCCATTGTTTCAATATAGAAATGGAAGTAGAAGGACAATGATTATTAGTTCAACTTGAGGACATTATAAGAGATTTTGGAGAACTTGAGAAAACATGGGAGGGCCCTGATCCTGAACCAGAACTCACGCTATCCAGAACTAATGAAATACAGCATAGGAGAACTGAACTTATCTACGAATGGATCATGTTTCAGAGTCAAATCCCAGATCAAATTAATGCCGAATTAGAATGGAGATTAGAAGAACTTGGGGAACGGCAACGATTATTAACTGAAAGAGCACGGGGTGCACAAATAGAAGTCGCAGAAGTAGGATGACGAGTATTAGGTAAAGTACAGGAATTTTTAAGAGATTTTGGGGAATTTGAGGAACGATGGCCATGTCCTGATTCTGAAGACCAAATTATTTTGCTACAGGGAAGGACGCAGGTGTTGGAAAAATGTAATTACTCGTAGATTTGTGCTTGATTTCCAGCCGACTTTGTCAGAGGCTGTACAAATCAAGATCTTGTCTGTCAGTCTGACAAGAAGGAAAAGTCCACAAGTAGGCAGCATAACTCAGTCGAATTTATTTCAGAAGTTAAGTTGTTAGGTAGATAGTTATTGCAGTTTTTAATGGAAAGTAAGTCGGCAAGTAAGTCGGTCTATGCTGTAGCAATCTTCAGGTTGTCTATAAATAGAAGAAGCATTTTGTAAATCGTTTTAGAACACGAACATAGGAACATAGACACAAGAGAGACATTAGACAGCAGAGGAACTCCGAGTGAGAAACAGAAGTCGAAGCTCAAGCTTCTGTGCATTTGATTTAGTCGAACAGCTGAAGCTCTATGGACCAACGAGTTTGTAACATACAAGTTTGTATTACTTTCTATTTCGGCATAGTTAAATATATGAAATAGTTTTTGGTTGAATTCATGATTATTTGGCCGCTCATATTTCCAGATTTACTTCTGTAAATGTCTTTTACAATTAGTGATAAGTAAAAGAACAAGAACCCATAAAAATCTCACCGCGTGAAAGTTCCAAGTTTTACAGCACATTGGTCGACTCAAGTCTTCCTACATATTTGGGCATATGTTTTGCATAAGTTATTTGGATTTGTAAAAGTAGGTATTTTACTTCATCTTACTCGCAGGTGAAAAATATTTGTAATATTCTTAAGTCTTTAGACTAAGAATCATATTCTGCAGAGTTCTATCGCAGCTATCAACTTGGTCACATGCACAAACTTGATCGCAGGAACCAACTTGATCATAGGTACCAACTTGGTCGCATGCAAAAACTTGATCGCAGGTATTAACCTGGTCGCATGCACCAACTTAATCGTAGGTATCAACTTGGTCGCATGCACAAACTTGATCGCAGAGAAGTTGATTGCATCAGGCATCAACTTGATCGCAAAGAAGTTGATCGCATCATGCATCAACTTGATCGCAGATAATTTGATCACATCAGGCATCAATTTGATTGCACATATCAACTTGATCGCAGGTATTAAGTTGGTCGCAATAAAAAAAAGTTGGTCGCAGTAAAAACAGGTCAGAAGTTAGAAAGAGAAATATTTTTTTTAAATGTTGACTGAGCCCTAAACCCAAGTTTAGTCGGCTCGTTTTTGGCTATCTGGTATCAGAGCAAGGTTATATCAGAGAAAGGTTTATAACAGCCCAATATTTTAGGAAATAAATCTTGTCTTAAAAGGTGGAAATTAATTTTCTACGGAAAGTTAATTAAAAATTAAAAATGGCGTCCACTTCTAGTTCATTGCAACTCCCAAGTTTTATAGGAAAGAATTATGAATATTGGTCTTTAACAATGAAGGCTTTATTTAGAGGACAAGATTTCTGGGAGATAGTTCAACATGGTTATGCAGAACCAGCAGACATGGATGCATATAA
>LPNX010193296.1:1498-16642 GCA_001517045.1 Pseudotsuga menziesii | reverse complement strand
GAGGAAGAAAGATGGAAAAGCTCTGTTTTTCATACATCAAGCTATGCATGAGAGCATACTCCCAAGAATAGCAGCAAAGACTAATGCCAAGGAAGCATGTGATACATTGGAGACTGCCTATCAAGGTTTGAATAAGGTAAAGACATCCAAGCTGCAGATTCTGAGAAAAGATTTTGAATCTCTGTGCATGAAAGATTCAGAGAATGTAGACACATTCTACACCAGAGTTGTTGGGTTGATAAACCAACTGAAATCTCATGGAGAACCCGTATCAAACCAAAGGGTTGTTGAAAAAAATTCTAAGAAGTCTTCCCCCAAGATTTGAAAATTTGGTTGTGACCTTAGAGGAACACACAAACATGTCAACATTTAGCATTGATGAGCTGCAAGATTCACTCATCAATCATGAACACAGAATCAGCAGATCACAGACATCATTGGAAGGTGCATTTGCAGCACAGTCATCCATAAGCTGTGGTAGAGGTAGGGGGAGAAACAACTTCAGAGGCAGAGGAAGAAGTTCTTCAAGAGGAAGATGAGGCAGAAGTCCTGCAAATGTCGATGGCAGAGGAGATAACCAGAACCCAAGTCATCCAAGTGGCCATAGGTTTGATAAATAAAAAATTCAATGTCGTTATTGTAAGAAGTTTGGTCATTATGCATATGAATGCAAGAATAAGCAATATGACCAAGGAAGACAAAGCCCAAGTTAGTCGAATAGCACCAACACTTCGACAGGTGCAATGCTAATGGCATCGATATCTCCACTTGAATGCAATGATGTTCAAGAAAGCCACATGACATATGGTACTTAGATTCAGGCTGCAGCAACCACATGACTGGTAATTTAAATCTGTTCTCCAGTCTAGATACTTCAATTAAAACTGATGTTACACTTGGAAACAATGTCCAAGTTACTATCTTAGGAAAATGCACTGTTGATATTCTAACCAAACAGGGGGAGAGTAAGTATATCCCTAATATCTATCATGTTGAAGGTTTGAAACATAATCTATTAAGCATTGGATAGTTTTTACAAAAGGGCTATAGAGTTTACATGGAAGATGAACACTGTGTGATTAAAGACAAGCGTCCAAGCGACCAGCTGATAGAAAAAGTGCCAATGACAAGCAACCGCTTGTTTCCATTGAGGATAGTTCCCAATATAAAATGGAAGACAAAGATAGGAGCTGCATTCAAGGCAGAAAGTGAATAAATAGTCGATATCCTTAACAAGAGAGAAAATTTCAGCGCTAATTTGCAAGCTGCATTTCAGTTAGAAGTTCAGGATGAATCCTGGTTGTGGAATTTCAGATTTGGACATCTGAATTTTGGTGGGATGAAGCTACTTCACACCAAGAATATGGTGAAGGGATTACCATTGATCAACAGACCAAAGAGGGTTTGTTAAGGATGCATTTTTGGCAAGCAGCATAGAGAGACATTTCCAGTCGGAAAGTCATATAGAGCACGCACACCACTTGAAATTGTGCACTCTGACATTTGTGGTCCAATGCAGACATCATCCATTGGTGACTGCAAGTATTTTCTAACCTTTATTGATGACTACTCAAGAAAGACATGGGTATATTTCTTGAAACACAAATCTGATGCATTTGGTTATTTTCAGCAGTTCAAGGCACTCGTGGAAAACCATAGTGGTCACCACAACAAGATCTTAAGGACCGACAGAGGAGGTGAATATGTTTCAAATGAATTTCTGAATTTTTGGAAGACCCATGGCATACAGAAACAATTCACTGCACGGTATACACCTCAGCAGAATGGTATTGCCGAAAGAAAGAACAGAACCATCATGGAGATGGCATGCAGCATGTTGGCAGCCAAGCATTTGCCAAATGAGTATTGGGGTGAAGCAGTTGCAACTGCAGTATACATTATGAACCGATGTCTAACAAAGAGTGTGAAGAACAAAGTTCCCTAAGAAACATGGACAGGTATGAATCATAGTGTTTCTCATTTAAAAGTTTTTGGTTGTGTTGCATATGCTCATATTCCAGATGAGCTGAGAAGGAAGCTAGACAAGAAGGGACAGAATTTTATTTTTGTCGGCTATTCAGAAGACACAAAAGCATACAAGTTGTATGACCCCGTCACAAGGAAAGTCATAATCAGTCAGGATGTTCAATTTGTTGAAAAAGAATCATGAGATGGAACCGTCGACACAAATGTCAATATTGTGTCGAACATCGACAACGATGATATGGAAGAGGAAGTGGTTCAAATACCACATGTAAGTCAACCAGTCAGAGCACCGTCGACTCCCATGAGACCAAGACATGGTTCAACACAAGGACCATCGACACAAGTAGCAGCTCAAGCTACACCTACAAGTACACCAAGAAGACAGCAGACTCCATCCAGCATTTTGTCAAGGTCGACATCGACAGAACCGGTGAAGACAAGAAGTCTGCGAGAGATATATGAAGCTGGTACACCTAATTCATTCTCTCTGTTTGCATTATTTTCCCCTATATATGATCCACTAACATTTGAAGAAGCTGTTGAAGAAAAAGTATGGGCACAAGCCATGGATGAAGAAATAGAATGCATTGAGAAAAACTAGACATGGGAACTGGTCGATGTACCAAAAGACAAAGATGTAATCAGTGTCAAATGGATTTATAAGACAAAGCAAGATGCTGATGGGAATGTGCAAAAGCACAAGGCAAGAATGGTAGCAAGAGGGTTCACACAGCAACCCAGCATCGAATTCAATGAAACGTTTGCACCTGTTGCACGCATGGATATAGTCATAACAATTTTGCCCATTGCTGCACAAAACAAATGGCATGTTCATCAAATGGATGTCAAGTCGGCATTCTTAAATGGATATCTAGAAGAGCAAGTATATGTGGAACAACCACAAGGGTATGAAGTTCTAGGTCAAGAGCACAAAGTGTACAAGCTTAAAAAGGCATTATATGGTTTGAAGCAAGCTCCTAGAGCTTGGTACAATCGGATTGATTCCTATCTCATTGAAAATGGATTTCACAGAAGTGAAAGTGAACCGACTTTGTACACCAAAGTTGATGAGAAAGGTAAAATGTTAATTGTCTGCCTGTATGTAGATGATTTAATATTTACTGGTGATTATGGCATAGAAGATTTTAAAATAGTCATGGAAAGTGAATTTGAAATGACTGATCTGGGGCTTATGAAGTTTTTTCTGGGCATTGAAGTTCAGCAATCTGAAAGTGGTATTTTTATATCACAGTCTAAGTATGCAAGTGAAGTTCTAAAAAGGTTTAACATGTCTAACTGGAAGACAGCCCCAACACCAGTGATAACATGTTTAGAACTGAGCAAGGATGATGAAGGATCCACTGTAGATCCTACGCTGTTCAAAAGGCTTGTTGGCAGCCTTATGTATTTGACAGCAACAAGACCAGACATTATGTATGGTGTAAGTCTGATCTCAAGGTTCATGGAGTCACCAAAAGACTCACATTGGCAAGCAGGTAAAAGAATTCTAAGATATGTAAGTGGCACAAAAGACCTTGGTATTATGTATTCAACCTCAGAAAATTTTAACCTCATTGGTAACACTGATAGTGACAATGGAGGCAGCATAGATTACAGGAACATCTGGATACACATTTCATTTTGGTACAGGTGTTGTTTCATGGGCTTCAAAGAAACAACCCATAGTAATTCTATCTTTAGCTGAAGCAGAGTATGTTGCAGCAACAAGTGCTGTATGTCAAGTTGTCTAGATGAGGAGAGTCTTAAAAGACTTGTCACAGAACCATCAAGAACCGACAACAATTTTCTGTGACAACAATTCAGCCATAGCATTATCAAAGAATCATGTGTTTCACAAAAGAACCAAGCACATCGACACAAGGTTTCATTTTATAAGAGAGTTGGTGAACAACAAGGAAATTTGTTTGGAATTTTGCAGGTCTGAAGACCAACTTGCAGACATCTTCACAAAGCCATTGGCAAAGGACACATTCCAGTATCTACGTAGTTATCTTGGAATGACAAGTTCTCCACAGTGAACTCTGTCATAAACAGAGCATGTCTAAGCTCTGAAACATTTTGTAAATTTTGTTTTAAAAAAACTCCATCTGCTTATAATTAAGGGGGAGTGTTGGAAAAATGTAATTACTCGCAGATCTGTGCTTGATTTCCAGCCGACTTTGTCAGAGGATGTACAAATCAAGATCTTGTCTGTCAGTCTGAAAAGAAGGAAAAGTCCACAAGTAGGAAGCGTAACTCAGTCGAATTTATTTCAGAAGTTAAGTTGTTAGGTAGATAGTTATTGCAGTTTTTAATGGAAAGTAAGTCGGCAAGTAAGTCGGTCTATGCTGTAGCAATCTTCAGGTTGTCTATAAATAGAAGAAGCATTTTGTAAATCATTTTAGAACATGAACACAGGAACACAGACACAAGAGAGAAATTAGACAGCAGAGGAACTCTAGGTGAGAAAGAGAAGTCGAAGCTCAAGCTTTTGTGCATTTGATTTAGTCGAAGAGCTGAAGCTCTATGGATCGACGAGTTTGTAACAGACAAGTTTGTATTACTTTGTATTTCCACATAGTTAAATATATGAAAAAGTTTGTGGTTGAATTCATGATTATTTGTCCACTCATATTTCTAGATTTACTTCTATAAATGTCTTTTACAATTACTGATAAGTAAAAGAACAAGAACCCATAAAAATCTCACCGCATTAAAATTCCAAGTTTTACGGCACATTGGTCGACTCAAGTCTTCCTACATATTTGGGCATATGTTTTGCATAAGTTATTTGGATTTGTAAAAGTAGGTATTTTACTTCATCTTACTCGTAGGTGAAAAATATTTGTAATATTCTTAATTCTTTAGACTAAGAATCATATTCTGTAGAGTTCTATCGCAGCTATCAACTTGGTTGCATGCACAAACTTGATCGCAGGTATTAGCCTGGTCACAAGAACCAACTTGATCATAGGTATCAACTTGGTCACATGCACAAACTTGATCGCAAGTATTAACCTGGTCGCAGGCACCAACTTGATCGCAGGTATCAACTTGGTCGCATGCACAAACTTGATCGCAGAGGAGTTGATCGCATCAGGCATCAACTTGATCGCAAAGAAGTTGATCGCATCATGCATCAACTTGATCGCAGATAATTTGATCACATCAGGAATCAATTTGATCGCACATATCAACTTGATCGCAGGTATTAAATTGGTCGTAGTTAAAAAAAGTTGGTCGTAGTAAAAACAGGTCGGAAGTTAAAAAGAGAAATTATTATTTTTTAAATATTGACTGAGCCCTAAACCCAAGTTTAGTCGGCTCGGTTTTGGCTATCTAATTTCTTACAGAATTGAGAGATATTCCTCATCCAATCCTCGTCGAAATTAGTGTTGATTTATACCTAAGAATAATAGAACTCACTGAACAATGGCGACGTTATTAAGATAGATTAACAATGTACGGTGCGTTATTGGCAGAGGAAGTTGGCGAAATCATACCGATTACTATTTCACACGTGCATATTAGTGATAACAATAGCATTAATTGAAGCTGCCCAATTTGCTACGAGGATTTTGAATTCGGAGAAGAGGCGGATCAACTCCATTGCCGGCACATATTTCACCAAAATTGCATTTCATCGTGGTTGATATCGAATAACAGTTGTCCTGTCTGTCGTCGAGCCACGACTGACACTGGGGAGCACTTGCCCGGTCTGTCGTAGAGCATTTCAGGGCAGGCTTTCCAGATGAGATTTAGAAGATTTAGGTTTTTTGTCGATCATTTTAGTGCTGGTAGTAGTATTATTAGATTTTTATTGTCTATTAAATGGTGAATGGGCATTGGAGTAATTTAAGTTTAATTTTTATTTGTATGGGTTAGATGTTAATGTTTAGGGTGAGATGTTTGTTAATAGTTTATTTTTTTAAAGTAGAAAGGACATGTAATATGTTTTATTGGAATTTCATTTTTATTGTGAAGAAAATTGTTGGTGCTATATGTTATTTGCATTGGTTAGATGTTAATGTTTAGGGTTAGATGTTTATGTTTATAGTTTTTTGTTTTTAAGTAGAAAGGATACCTGGTATGTTTATTTAAATTTGATCCTTTTTGTAAAGAAAACTATTGGTGCTCTATGTTATTTGTGTTGGTTAGATGTTAATGTTTAGGGTTAGATGTTTATGTTAATAGTTTATTTTTTCAAAGTAGCAATGATATGTGGTATGTTTTATTGAAATTTGATATTTTTTGTGAAGAAAACTATTTGATACATAAGATTGGGGGTGGAGTAGGGAAAGATATGGTATATGTAATATGTTTTGCAAAGTTAAAATGTTTATTGGGTTTAAGATAGATTTATATTGATTTATATTAATAAACCAATTTTAATGTAAAATTTGTATTTCCATTATAGTGTTGGTTAACCATTTTTTCATGAATGAGTATACCACCACCATTATTTGTGTTTCCTATATCATTGTGTTACTTGCACTATATCTATGTATGTGGTTCTATATATTTTCTTTGATTTGGTTCTCACATAAATATGGATGAATGGTATCAAAATGATATGTTTTTTTTTTATATTTCTCCATGCATGTCCCTGATGAGGTCTAAATATAGACAGTTGGGTCTTGAATTAGTTCATCTTGAGGAGAACCACACATGGTGGCCTAAACTCCCCCTCATGCAAGGCTTGATCAAAATCATGGATCATTTCATCCAAATCGTTCAACCAATGCTGACAGCATCAACAGGATCATGAATTAGAAGCAGTCGCTTTGGAGGAGCTGCACCCTTTAAGGTACAAGTTAACTTTGATATTCTTGTATTTGAATATCATATAGATGTCGATGCCCTAGATAAGTGGTTTATTTTTCTAGAGGTCTATTTATATGTCCACAATTTCTCCAATACCGAATATATCATATTCATGCTCCTTAAGGCTGTGCCCCATGTGATTTGTTGGACACAAGTTGTGAGAAAAATCCATAGATGGGATTGATATTTTTGGGTGTGATCCCATGTCAAAAATTTCATGGAAGCTTTAAACAAGAAGTATTATCGTGTTGGAAGCTATGAAAACCAATACACAAAATGGACCACCTTGCAGCAATAGAGGGACCAAATGGTGTTAGAGTACACTAACAACTTCCATACCTTGCACAAAAATATTAGTATTAGGGATTTGGAGTAGCACATGGTTCTTAAATATTGCACTGACCTACAGTTATCGTGGAAACGTTACACACAACTTGGCCTATTATAGGTATCCATGGGCATTTATATCTAATGTGGACTAAATAAACCTCCCTTAAAGGGATTGATTGCCTCCATTTGGAGCTCACATCTCGAAGGCGTCGTACAATATTGACCATTGGAATTACTAATATTGATTACTAATATTGCTCGTTAGTAATCAATGCATTTTATTCCTCAACATTGAATGAGAGCATAGCAAATTAGTTTTTAAATTAAGGATAATTTGGGTTGTTGATTGATTAATTATGCGAAAGTATCCACTCATATTTTATTTTTTGTTATTGTTTTATTAAAATATAATATATTTATTTCATGTGATATTTGTCTATAGATAAAATAATGATCATGATGTGAAGTAGTATTTTTAATGCTAGATGTTTATGTTTAGGGTTAGATGTTTATGTTAACTGTTTATTTTTTCAAAGTAGAAAGGATATAGGGTATGTTTTATTGAAATTTGATTTTTTTTTGTGAAGAAAACTATTTATCTTATGATGCATACGGTTGGAGGTAGAGTAGGGAAAGATATGGTATATGTAATATGTTTTGTAATGTTAAAATGTTTTCTTGGTTTAAGATAGATCTATATTGATTTATGTTAAAAAGTTAATTTTAATATAAAATGTGTATCAATTATTAAGTGTTGATTAACCCTTTTTTCATAAATGAGTATAATGCCACCATTATAGTTGTATATTTTACACCCTCTTCTATTTCCATCATTTAATATTATTTGTGATTACTATATCATTGTGTTACTTGCAATATATCTATGTATGTGGTTCTATATATTTTCTCTGATTTAGTTCTCACATAAATATGGATCAATCGTATCAAAATTAGATTTTGGTTTTTCGTCAAGCATTTTAGTGCTAATAGTATTAGACTTAAATTCTCCATTAAATGGTGAATGATTGGAGTACTTTAAGGATAGTAATAGTGTTGGTGTATGTTTTTATTGAAATTTGATCCTTTTGTGAAGAAAACTATTCGTCTTATGTTACATGCGGTAGTGGGATTATGGAAAGATACGATATATGTAATATGTTTTGTAAAGTTAAAATGTTTGTTGTGTTTAAGATATATTTATATTGATTTATGTTAATAAACTTATTTTAATATAAAATTTGTATCTCAATTACTAACCTTTTTTTAACCATTTTTTCACAATTATATATATATATATATTTGTCATTATTAATTATTTTTGTCTTTTTTTATTGTCTCTTTTTTTTTATATCTTTGGTAAAACAATTCCTTTTTATAGAACTATTAATAACTTTAAATAGATTTGTTTTATGTTAATTTGAGTTATTAAATTAAAAAGATTTATAAAACCCTTTTAAAATACTCCATTTTACTCATTTTAATTATTTTCTTTTCTTTTTAGTTTTCTAGTTTATTATCATTTAATAAATTAGTATTATTTCTTTTGATTTATATATTAAATCAAAATTGGAAATCCTTATTTTTTTTAGATCTTTTCTTTCAATGACTATATTTCCATTTCATTATTTCTTAATTCTAATCTTTTCCATAATATATTAGCTTCATTGTGATTCTTTCAACATGGATGAAGAGTTAACCCAAAAAGTCGCACTAAAAATGCCTAAAGTTCTATGTTGAGTAGATTGATTGAGCATGAAAGTAGGCTAGATAGGATGAGTGAGATTGATTCAGATGGGTATCCATTTCGATGCACCTATTCCATTAGCTCAAAACATTTTTCCATTTTGGAAAATTTCTAGTAGTTTTTCTACAGTTTTTTAGGTACTGAACTTCTAGGTTTGCTTTGAGGCTCTAAAGATCGATGTTTTGGGCTCACAATGGCCCAAGAAATATCCATATGTTCTTGTATTGGCTTGTAGCATCCCATATGGTAGAAATAGATTTTGGTCTAGAATCGATCCATTATTGTACTCCTCGACTAGATCTTTCCAATTTTCCATCGAGTACCTCAAATTAAGATCATATGCAAAAGTTATAACCTTGGAGAGTTGAGAAATCCCTTTGTGTGACATTTCATCAAAATGGTGTATCACTTCGTCGAAATTATTTGACTTATGCTGACAACATCAAAGGGAATAAGAAGCAGCAACTTTGGAGTAGCTACACACTTTAAGGTACATGTTAACTTCAATATTCTTGTATTTTAAGATCATATAGATGTTGACACCCTAGAAAAGTGCTTGAGTGTTACTGGAAATATTTTAATCATTGCAAACACAGTTTGTTCCCCTAACCTGCATGGTGCAAGTCTAGAACAAAAGGACATGACAATGTATCCTCTCCTTAGATGACTGATCTACTTGAATGGAAAGCTCTCTTTATCTTGAGTGTGGAAGATTGTCCTTTTTTTATAGATCCACGTGTGATCTACTATACCTATAAAGAACACAAAAAACAAGACAAGAAATGAGAGAAAGAAGATAAATCAATGATCTATACTAATGATCAAGCAAACTAGTAATAAACAATCAATATTAACATAAATGATCATTTATGGGAAAGGGAAACACTTTTGTATTAAATATGAGAAAAGAAAGCTACAACCAAAGCCTTGATGTCAAATATTTGACACACACTACCAACTATGTAACATCTTACTCACAATTGCTCTCTCTTTACCTCCTATACCAGACTTTGACCCAACAACATAAGGATGCTCTCTTCGTATCCCTGTCACATGGTCCATGTAGCTTGATTTTATAGGCCAAAGGAAGCCCAAATGGGTTGAGATATTTTGGGAGGAAGGTAGGGAATGATCCTTAGGGGTTAGGAGGTTGAGTGCTATCTCTCCCAAGTATTTAGGATCATTCTCCGCAATAGATGTTTCCTATAAGTTTCTCGAATCTTATCTTTTTTTCCTTTTTGGACTGTTGACACTCCTTGTAAAATGGATAAGTGCATTGGCGCTCTTTGTAGTCATGTGAAAGGCACCACCAATTCCTTGTGTCAGTAGACAAGAGATGCCAGGCTTGTCTAGCGCTCTGTGCTAGGAAGCAAGGTGCGACAGATTTTGTAGGAGTGAGTAATAAGGTGCCAAAAGAGGGTTTGGATAGGGACTTCAAGGGATTGGAGCATTAGGACATTTTTTGGGTGTAACAGAATGCCCCCCCCAAAGTATGAAGCTAGAGGGATGGGATAGGTGAACTGATTTACTAGATATTGATTCCGGTATCAGAGGAAAAAGAGAGGTGGGTAAAAATTTGACGCAAGACTAGTCACCAACTACATGACTCAAACATGGCTGTGTACCAATACACTACAGATCCATGTATAATGACCATGTCATTTCTATGAATAATACATTGTTATATCCTCTACGTAACATACAAAGTAGATCCATGTTATCATGACTCGATATTTTAACATAGCCACCATACATACAATGTGGATCTATGTCATGACTCCAACCAATACTCCATTGCAACCTGAGGATAGGCACATATTCAAGCGAATACCTAAACACTCAGTACCTCATTCCAACCCCAAACGATACAATTATATCCATGCAAATAGATGTCTTGATGTCGAACATGATAGAAACCACTAGATTATAGGTCATTGATGTATATTGTTAACAAGTGTGAGGGAGATCATCATTAATGTCAATGATTCCTAAGGTATCCTAGTACATTCCTTCGATTGTGAATTGAGGATTTGTAGTCGAACACTCGACAAAATCCTTCAATCAGAGGTCATTTATGAAAACCCACTGTTGAAAGTGAGCAAACATGTCATTGAGGCATGCAAGATTTAACTTTACTTCAACTCCATTTCTAATTCTAATTCTCGAATGATATGTTGGCATCGATAGGAATAGACTCGTCGAAAGAGGGACATGATGTTTCCACCATGATCGACACAAAAAATGGAACAATAGATGATGTTAAAGTGATGAAAAAACCCATAGGATTGATTCAGATGGGACGAACTCGAAGGAAGGTAAGAAAACTGTAGAGGTATACTGTAGAGGAGGTTTCCATTGAACATTAAATGACACAAAAAATGACTTGGAATCATTGAATTTAACGAGACATAGACTAGATGTAATGCAAGTACAAGATAATGCATTCTTTGAATTGAATCAAAGGAGTTAAATGACTCACAAAAATGGATCGACTCAGTGACAAGATGAATACCCAACTGTTTGAAATAAAAATGGAGGCAAGTTCCATGTTCAAGGGTGGACTATGAGATGCCATTGATACAAATGAAAGATGTTCACCATTCCCTTAATTTCCCCATAAAGAAGGATGAATACCTATTTTATTTTTAATGAGCTTGGAAAGGGTAACAAATGCTCGATTCGAATCATCAACTAATGAGTCCATTCTCATATGTTTATGAACCTGAGAAAGGAGGGGTTCATAACCAAAAAGGGTCCCTCATTGTTTAATTTTATGAGTCTGAAGAAGTTAAACTCAATCATCGTTTCGTGTTTAAAGAGTCTGAAATGACTAACAAGACTATAGTGTGGAATTTTTCGTAAATTTAGTCACTGAGGCTCGAAAAAGTATAAATTGATTCCTAGGCTAACTCTTCTAGTTGTGATAAACTAGATTATACATTTTTTGTAAATGAGTCCAATTGATCGGAAAAAGGGGTTAACTATCACCGACTAGACGATCTTTCAAATAATTTTATAAGCGTGAAAGCATCAATCTCGCTTAGCGATCTTTTCATGTTTAAAAAGTCTTGAAGAGAGCTTAAAATTGACATTGTAAGGGGTTATTTTTTCATAATCCATTTTAATGAGTCTAAAAAAGTAGTAAAAGCACACTCGATACATCTTCACTAGGTGTTTAACAAGCACGTCAAATGTATAAAAAGTGCTCAGTACGTTTTTCATGTTTGAAATCATAGCACAAAAAAGCGATAAAGTAAGCTCAAACAACTTTTCATGTTTTAACCAGAGAACGAAAACCGTAAAAAGTAATCTCAACACCATCTTACTATTTTTATTGAGATCAATCTCAGGTTACTCCTAGGACAAGGTTCACCAGAGACAGATGAAGAAACATGGCAAAGTGATACAGGAAGATGAAATGAATGTTCAAGTATTGAGTCTAGTAAAAATACTTGACACAATGGAAGAATATGTTTCATTTTTTAACTAGCTTGACACAAAAAGGAAACTTTGGTCAAGGTGACATGTTTGATTTATAAACAAGCTTGAAATAGAAAATAAATATGCTTGTAGGGACAATTCATTTTTACAGAAGTTTGAAATAGAGAACAACTATTCTTGAGGTGGCCCATTTCATTTTTTAACGAGCTTGAAAAAGAGTAAATTATTCTCAAGGACACTTGTTTCATTTTTTTTAATGAGCCTAACACAAAATGGGAACTATGCTCGCATTCAGTTCTTAGCCAACATGATGTCCATAGGTTGGAATCTTTGGCCGCTTACATAAGAAGCTAGTGGTTTAACTCAAGTATGGTGTCCAGATACTAGAGAGATGCCCCTTAGGATTCCCCATGATGGGAAGAAGCTATTAGTTTACAAACGAATGAACTTTAGCATGGCATGCCGAGTCAAGAGACATGGACGACAAAGGGAAAGGAACCACAAGTATATGTGGGGCATTTAGGGAATTTTGATGAATAGTAGTTATATGATGATCAAAATCAACAAAGGAAAGATGATCAATGGTCACAATGTTTCTATAATGGGGAAAATGCATCACTCGAAGTAGAAAGGATATCTAGTATGTTTTAACAAAATTTAATCTTTTTTGTGAAGAAAACTATTTGATACATAAGGCTTGGGGTGGATTAGGGAAAGATATGGTATATTTAATATGTTTTGTAAAGTTAAAATGTTTGTTGGGTTTAATATAGATTATATTGATTTATTTTAATAAACCAATTTTAATGTAAAATTTGTATTTCAATTATTAAGTGTTGATTAACCATTTTTTCATGAATGAGTATATTGCCACCATTATTTGTGTTTCCTATATCATTGTGTTACTTGCAATATATCTCTATATGTGGTTCTATATATATTTTTTGATTTAGTTCTCACATAAATGTGGATCAATGGTATCAAAATGATATGTTTTTTTTTAAATTTCTCCATGCATGTCCCCAATGAGGTCTAAATATAAATATTTGGGTCTCGAACTAGTTCATATTGAGGAGGACCACACATGGTGGCCCAAACTCCCCCTCATGCAAGGCTTGATCAAAATCATGGATCATTTCATCCAAATCATTCGATCGATGCTGACAACATCAACGGGATCATGAATATGAAGCAGTCACTTTGGATGAGTCGCACCCTTTAAGGTACAAGTTAACTTTGATATTCTTGTATTTGAAGATCATATAGATGTTGACACCTTAGATAAGTGGTTGATTTTTCTATAGGTCTATGTATATGTCCACAATTTCTCCAATACCGATTATATCATAGTCATGCTCCTTGAGGTAGTGCCCCATGTGAAATATTTGTTGGACACATGTTGTGAGAAAAATTCCATAGATGGGATTGATATTTCGGGGGGTGATCCCATGTCCAAACTTTCATGGAATCCCTAAATAAGAATTATTATCGTGTTGGAAGCTATGAAAACCAATACAAAAAATGGACCACCTTGTAGCAACAAAGGGACCAAATGGTGTTGGAGTACACTAAAAACTTCCATATCTTGCACAAAAATATTAGTATTAGGGATTTGGAGTAGGACATGGTTCTTAAATATTGCATTGGCCTACAATTATCGTGGAAACCTTACACACATCTGACATTTTCACAATTTGCATGGTAAAGCATCATCATCATACAACATGCATCGAACTAAAGACATCATTGAAAGACCCAAGAACCAACATGAGTCAAAAAATGCCCACAAGTAGTCAAAAAGTGGTATCATGCAACCAATGGTATGTTTTTATGCATTATAGTCTGTTTTACCAATCTCATCCACTGGTGCCGCATTAAAGGACCATGAAATCTCTATTTCCTCCCAAATTTCAAATTTTGACTCTTCATGCACTTGGTTTCCTTAAATATCCTCTTCGGTGTACCTTGGAACTAAATCATGGATCATTGGGTTCTGTTGAGGCCTGGAAACTCGCAGGCGGCAACAGTAAGGGATTCTCCCCAATCAGCATTCCCAACTAGCCCGCTGACTGTTTGGTATAGGGAATCCGTCCGGTTTGCGGTCCGGCTACCGTAGGTCAAAGTAACAAACAAAGGCTTTACCGGTTGCGGCCCGGCCCACCGAGATTTTGTATTTTGAATTAAAGGAATGATATACACGTGCCTAATTAAATGCAGGCTGGTTTAAATGCAGGGGGCGGTCACAAAGTGATGCGCAGGTTCTTACCTCTCGTCTTATGCTCACAAGCAAACAAACCAGATACGAACAGAAATAACTAACTATCTAAACTATCCCTAGGGAGCGAGGCTATCACCTTAACTGAGCAATACAAAATCACATACGGTAAGAAAAATCACAGATAGCTAATACTTTTCCCACAGCACATGAAAACTACAAATATTTAAATAACCAGTTAGCCGATCATTCTATAACAACAATTATTACTCATAGTGCAAATGCATCCCAGAAAAGACTGCAGAATAATTAACAAGAACTTAGGTTCGAAACGTCAAATATCCTTACAGCGCATGAAATACAGCTGAACACGAAATAGTTCTTCTTCAGCATTATTCATTGAATAGCATTGGTACATTTCACTTCTTTACTCTTTCCAGCAGACAAAATTGCAGTTCACTTCGCAAAATGAAATAGTTCCTCTTACAAGTCAACAATTACAAAATTTTCTAAGGAAAAAAGCCCTCCTTTCATCGAGCTTCCCATTATTTAAACTACCACTCATGTCCTCTGGGTTCCCTCAACGTGTCTTTTCAATTCCCAT